>BQNB010025994.1:0-13713 GCA_026074375.1 Tanacetum coccineum
CAAGTACTTCACGATTTGTTTTGTTGTTAATTGGAATGGTTTAAGATGGATAGCTAGTATCCAAATGTTTATTAATATTTTTTTTACTTAATTCGATAGGAATCGAATTAATGAACTTTTTATATTTTTATAGAAAAATAGCAAAATAACTTCCAAAGGAAGGATCTTCAAAACTCTACTTCAACGAATATTCTTCAACAATCGTTCACGACTTCCCCGGCAACGGCGCCAAAATTTGGTGTAGTCAAATTTATATACCAATAGTAATAAATCTCGTAAGAATTCTTTGCCAAAATACTTCTCAACCAAGAGAAATATAAGGTAGAAATCTCACAAAATAAAACACAATTTGTATATTTTTATCCGGGAAGTACTTATCCTCGGGTCGTGTCCCAACGAAATCGTGAATTGAGAATTTAGGAATGATTCGGATTCGAGTTTAGAATAGTAAAGAGATTTTTGAATTTTTGATTAAACTACAAAATATAATAGCATGAATTAAAAACAATGAAATAGCGCGAAATTTAAATGCACAAATACGTAATAAACCGTGTCCCAACGAAATCGTGAATTGAGAATTTAGGAATGATTCGGATTCGAGTTTAGAATAGTAAAGAGATTTTTGAATTTTTGATTAAACTACAAAATATAATAGCATGAATTAAAAACAATGAAATAGCGCGAAATTTAAATGCACAAATACGTAATAAACGCGAGCTAAAACTGAAATTTAAAAACTAAGACACGAATTTTAACAAATTTTATATCTAAAAATCACAAATTTAAAATGAAAATTTTAGGAAAAAGAATTAGAATTTTTCAACTATTTTTCTATTTTTTATGAATTATCTAAGAAAAAGTAATTACTAAAATCTATTTTAATTTCTAGAAAATACAAATTTAATGAGAAAAATAAAGAAAAATGGTTTTTATAAACTATAAAGGTGATTAATGCAAAAAGAATTTTAAATTGTTTCAACTATTTTTTCTATTTTATATGATTTTATCTAAGAAACAGGAATTACTAAAAACTATTTTTAATTCCTAGAAATACAAATTTAATGAGAAAAATAATGGAAAAATGATTTTTTAGAAACTAATTAAGTGCAGAAAGTTTATAAAAAAAATAAAAGCCCTATTCTACATTTATTTTTCAACTAATTGGATTTATTAAAAATTTAACCTAATTTCTAATAATACTTTTAATAATAAAAAGGAAATTAAAAGAAAATAGGAAAGACAGGGTAGAAAGTGATAAAAAAGAAAGTAGAGGGTAGGCGGGCTAAATAAGTAAAATTTACACTAAAGAAGAAACGGGTACCCCTGAGGTTTGAGAAAAGGACCAAACAGACCCTAGCTTATTTACTATTTTTGGCTTATTAAATTTTGAGAATTAGCAAAAACTTAAAACTACAAAGTTTGCTTAATAACCGAGCCTTAATCAAAACAACATTAACAAAAGCACTTTGCACTTTTATCCACTACATAAGCTAGAAAAATAAGCAATTGAACTGTTACAGAACCTAGCCTTTTTAGAACTTTTAGGATTTTTGGCTGTATTGTGAGCTTAATACTTGAATGATTATTAAAAACTAAAAGAAACTTGATGACGCTTAAGATGTGCTTTAAAGAAGATTTAAAACAAAATTTACCTATACCTTAACAAGTTTAGAAAGAAAAATGAAACTGAAAAATGCAAAGTTTAATGAAACAGTCTTTAAAGCTTTTTTAAACTAAGCTTAACAGCTTATTTTTGAACTCTAGATACTGAAACTTTGAGATTAAACTACCCTAACTATCTAAAATCTAACTAGATAAAAGGATATCCAAATTCATACTAGAAATTAAAACTTTAAAATGAATTGAGGTACAAAAATCCTACTGCTGCTTTATAAAGTTGCTGATATGTTGTGCTTTGCTGGATGCCAAATGACTAAAACTCAAATGCAAAGTTCAATTTTTATAGATCTAATTCATCACCAATGAATCTATAGAGAACAACACACCTTGCACTAAAAATACTTTAAAACAACTAAAATTAAACCCTACACAGTGTTAAAAGTCCCTGGGCGGCAAGGTTTTTTAACTGCTAAAACCTTTTGATTTTAACAACCTAACCCTGGAAACCTAAGTGAAACCTTATAAACGACCATGACTTAGCTGTGTAAAGAAAATGACAAATTTTGCTTTGACTTTAAGATGTCAAAATAACTTTTAAACCAAACACTCCTTTAAGAAATTCGTCAAACTTATTTATACATTCACGGCTTATTTAACAAAAAAGACTGCAAAACCAAAACTTTTCTCTACTTTTATTGTAACATTACCTAATAGAGCTATTTGAGCTATAAGAAGACTAGCTTATTTATGAAAATAAGCTAGTTCCTCTATGAAGCTTAACATACTAGCTATGACAGAAAAGTGACAATGACATTTTACTAGTTTTAAGGCTAAAATAGACTGAAAACAATACAAATTTAAGCTAAGTTACCTAAATGAACGAATTTAATGAGAACTTAAATGAAACAGAGCAAGTTGACATAAGCTATAATTGGCTTAAATGAAAATAAAAAAGGTGACCTAAAATTGAAGAGTCCTTCTCACCTAGACATCCAAGTGAAAAGACTAGGTGACCTAATGCATTCCTCAAGCCGCTAAACATAGAAATCAATAAGCTAAATTGAGCTATTTTACTCTTTGCTTCCCAAAATTGAACTCCAAAAGTTAATTCAAGTGATCATGAATCTTAATGTGAATATGGTAAAAAAAATTATAGATTAAAGTTTAATGAACAAAATTAAACTAAAATTGAGCTTATGAGGATCAATAAGCTCACTTAGCTTATTTAGAGCTTATTGATCAAAAACGACTTGAAATGTAAATCAAAAAACACAGAAACTTGTAAAATGAATGAGATTACTAGAATTGTAAAGTACAAGTTGAAAAGTAAAGATTACAAGAGCTTAAAAGCTTAATTGCTTGAATTGAAAACTTAAATTGCTTAAAAACGAAAATTACAAAGTAAAAGTTTTTAACAGAAAAATTCACCCTGAAAAATGAACTCCTAGCTTCTATTTATAGAGAAGAGGTGAGGAGAGGGAAGAATTTCTAGAATGATCTTTCAAATCACAGCCGTTGATCTTTTATAAGCAACTTTGAGCCGTTTGATCAATTGATGAGGTGTAATGGACCAATAAGGGCTTGCCACGTGGTGGTTTTTGAGTGGGAGAGGTGTTTGAACGATTTTATAAGAGAAAAAGGGAGCGGGGTTGGGTGAAAACGCAATTTGGGTTTATTGATTATTGGCGGGAAAGGTTGTTGGAAGTTTGTTGGGTTGTTAAGCTGTTGCGTTTTAGCCGGGTATTTGTTTAAATCTTTGGAGAGTTGACATTTTCAGTCCTTGCACCTTGTTCCGCCTTTTTGTAGTTATAAAAGAGTTTAGATAATTGCAATTTCGGCCCTTGTTGTTGTTTACTTCTATTTCTTCTTTACAAAACATCTTTCAACACTTGGCAAACTTAGTCCTTGATACTTTAATTTTCCAAATAAGCTCTTTAGACTTTGCACACTTGACATTTATGGCCCCTTGACTTCATTTTGGATCTTTGACTTCCTTTATTGTTATCTTTGACTGAGTTTGACTGATCCGGCTGTGATTTCTGGCTGATTTCTTCGTCTTGCTCTTATACTCTTCGACTTTTTCCGTCTTGGTCGGTTTTTGATCGATTTTTTGCTTCTTATTGTCTTTTCAATCCTTTCCTGCACAATTGGACCAAAAGCACACAACATTTTCTTATTCTTTTGGCATGTATTGGCTTTATTTGGCAAAATCCCCGGTAAATTAGTATAACACTAAGCAAATATCATTAGTACGGTAGTTTCAGTGCTGAGTACTGTTGTTTGTACTGGTGGTTTTCTTTTTTTTTTAATTTAGCCTAATTGCATGCTTAATTTAGCTGATTAGATATAGATTAGCTTATTTGTCTTCCTTAAACTTATTAGAGCTTATTTGTGGCCTTAGTGTAAAAGTTTTTTAGTGTTTTGCCTTTGCTAGTTTTTAATTCAAATTTCCAGCTTAATTCTTTGTTTAAATTTTATGTGCATTTTACTTTCATATTTAATTCCCAATCATTCCATGTTACATTCAAACAACCAATCATCAAACGTTTTTCGATATTCCATCCTAGCCTCGTTGGGACAGTAACGAAACCGGGAACACTCTAAAGCTGCTTCTGTTTTCTTGGTCTCAGCGAATCTGACCCTATATGTTGTGTCTTTATATTTATATTCACTTATTGATACTAAAAAGAGGGGTGAGTTGCGCGAGTCAGACCCTTTGGTTAAAATTAAAATCCTAAACCGGATTTATCTCCAGAAGGTTTTTTTAGACTTATTATTTTCTTAATGAGTGACTACTATCATTAAATTTGATTTTAGCCTAGTATATTTCTTTTCTAAGCTTCTCATTATTCAAATTTAAGGTTTCTTGAATAATTTGCATTCTCATTACTTGCTTACCTTTTTCTAAAGAACCTAGATAATTTAAACTTTTAGTTTTAGTGCTTCATTCTCTAATTCTATTTTAGCTTATTTTAGAGTTTTATTTTTAGGCCATGACTTTTAGTTAGTCCTAGTGTAGCATAGTCTATTATAATTTCACTATCTAATCATTTTAAGTCTAATGATGATTGGGTCATCACTAAAGTGTTTTTTATCCGGCTTCGAAAGTACCTCATTGAAGCTTTAGCCATAAACACTTTTCGTCCTTTGTCTTCTCCTTTTCATCTCGTCGCTAATCACTCCAAGATCCTCCAAACAAACGCCTTTTGATTTTATATTTTGGTAGTTTTCCGGACATTCCCTCCGATGAGATGATTAGATCTCCACAACTTAAAGCATTTTCCTTCGCCTTGCCATTTTTGTCGTCTTTTATTTTCTTTGGAATGATTTTCTTTCTTCATGTGGTTTGATCCTTCGAATCGTCCTCGCGTTTGAAGAATAGCCTTGAAGTCCTTACGGCCATGGTGTATTCTTCATCTTCACTAAATCGGAGGTTAGCTATCACATCAGTAATTCCTTTCTAGCTTTCAAGGCAATAGATTCTAACTTTTCTCTTTTGCTTTTGACGGTTCAGAATCTATTCTTAATTACTCTGCAAAAACCTCAAATTTCCAATGAGTTCGTCAAGTATAGAGTTGTTATATTCTATGATTCTTCAATCCGCCGTGACTTTTGTGCCTCCATTTAGGATGTAATGCCAAAGAAATTTCCTAACATAATTCTCTTGCTAAAAAACCTTCCATCGAGTGCATTTTAGCTAGTAATAATATGTTAAATTTAGCAAAGGCAATATCTATTTATTCCTCATTCCGGAATTCATGAATTGTTCAACATTGTGGAACAAGAAGATCTATTTTCGTTGCATTGACTTGAGAATTAACCTTATGAGTAATTAACCAAGATTCCCCAAATTTCTTTTGCGGTTTGACACATAAAAATTCTTTCATATTCTTTACGTGGTAAAGCATTATAAATTACCATTTTTGCTTCATTATTTTTAGCAAGTTTCTTTTTAAGATCATCGTTTTGTTTATGAAAAGGTACAATTTTATCCTTTTTAGTTTTGGGATTTATTTTGAATAGGAGGAAAATCACCATCGGTAATAACAGTCAAATCTATGATCTTTTGACTCACAAAAAGTTTCGAATCTATTTTTCCAACAAATAATCCATTACTTTCAAATAGTGTGGTCTTTGCAATAGATTGCCCTTCTAAATATTTTTCGATTCCATAGATCTATTCAAGTTTTAAAATACAATTTATTTTAAAAATCTTATTTGACGTGGCTCTAATACCAATTGTGGAAAACTAGAAGGGGGGTTGAATAGTTTACCGCTTTTTAATTTAATGTTTAGTTTGTTTATAAAAACTTAGATTTGACTTTTTTGTAAATTCAATATTCTTTGCATAATAAATAATAAAAATAAAAGTAACAAATAAAGAAATAAAGGTACGAGTTTAGAAAGATCAAACCACAACACTGGATTTATATTGTTTCGGTTATGAAGCACCTCTTCGCCCTACTCCACTCCTCGAGCACCTAACTCGAGAATTTTCTTTACTATGTTAACAAGCTCCCTTACGGCGAAGAAAACCTTACACAACTTTCGCTTTTCTTGATTTCTGACACTAAGCTAGATGTTGAGTTTTAATCTTACTAAACAATTCTACCACAACTTCACACTTTACTTACACAACTTTGCTTCACACGACTACACAACTTCTTCACACCTTAGTTTCTTCACTAAAGCACTACTTTCACCAAATCCACTACAATAAACACATCAAACTAACACTACTAGGCAAAAACACCAATATCCAACTATACTTACAAACAATCACCAAGATCTAACAACTACACAACTTTACAAGATTTACAATGATTTACAATTTATGATATGGGAGCAATAGATGATTGCAACAACACACAAAGTGTAATACATCTTCACTTGAAGGTAGGAAGTATTCTTCTCTGCACTTGAGGATTGAGCTTGGATCCACTTGGAAACAAAGCTTTAAAGATTAATGATCAAAAGGATTTTATGAGAGGTGTGGGTTGTTTTTTATCAGATAGAATGAGTGTAAAAAAGGTGAGAAAATAGTGGGGCCATTCAAGGTATTTATAGGAACTACAAGAGTGACGTCTACCTATGTTCCGCCCCCTTAAATAGTGGGCGGTCCCCTTATCTTTAAGGGGACCGCCCACCTATTTAAGGGGGCCGCCCATAGGTAGACGCTCCTCTAGAATGTCCTATAAATACTTGACTATTCCCCACTATTTTCTCACCTTTTACACTCATTCTTTCTGATAAAAAACAACCCACACCTCTCACTAAAATCCTTTGATCATTAAATCATAAAGCTTTGTTTCCAAGTGATCCAAGCTCAAATCCTCAAGTGCAAGAGAAGAATACTTCCTACCATCAAGTGAAGAAGTATTACACCTTTGTGTGTTGTTGCAATCTTATTGCATCCATATCATAACTTGTAAATCATTTGTAAATCTTGTAAAGTTGTGTAGTTGTTAGATCTTGGTGATTGTTGTAAGTATAGTTGGATATTGGTGATCTTTCCTAGTAGTGTTAGTTAGATGTGATTATAGTAGTGGATTGGTGAAGTAGTGCTGTGAAGAAAACTAAGGTGTGAAGAAGTTGTGTAGTCGTGAAGCAAAGTTGTGTAGTGAAGTTGTGAAGTTGTGGTAGATTGGTTCTAGCTAAGATTAAAACTCAACATCTAGCTTAGTGTCAGAAATCAAGATAAGCGAAAGTTGTGTAAGGTTTTCTCCGCCATAAGGGAGCTTGTTAACATAGTGAAGAAAACTCTCGAGTTAGGTGCTCGAGGAGTGGAGTAGGGCGAAGAGGTGCTTCGTAACCGAAACAATATAAATCCTTGTGTTGTGGTTTGATCTTTCTAACTCGTACCTCTTATTTCTTTATTTGTTCTTACTTATTTATATTATTCATATTATGCAAGTATTGAATTTACAAAAAGTCAAATCTAAGTTTTTATAAACAAACATAAACATTAAATTAAAAAGCGGTAAACTATTCAACCCCCCTTCTAGTTTTCCACAATTGGTATTAGAGCCACGTCAAATAAGATTTTTAAAATAAATTGTATTTTAAAACTTGAATCGATCTATGGAATCGAAAAAATATTTAGAAGGGCAATCTATGCAAAGACCACCACTATTTGAAAGTAATGGATTTATTTGTTGGAAAAATAGATTCGAAACTTATGTGAAGTCAAAAGATCTAGATCTTTGGCATGTTATTACCGATGGTGATTTTCCTCCTATTCAAAATAATCCCGAAACTAAAAAGGAAGAAATTGTACCTTTTCATAAACAAAACGATGATCTTAAAAAGAAACTTGCTAAAAATAATGAAGCTAAAATGGTAATTTTAATAATGCTTACCACTAAAGAATAGTAAAGAATATTTTATGTGTCAAACCGCAAAAAGAAATATGGGAATCTTTAGTTATTCTCATCAAGGTAATAATCAAGTCAAAGCAAACAAAATAGATCTTCTTGTTCCACAATATGAACAATTCATGATTCCGGAAGAGGAATAAATAGATAATGCCTTTGCTAAATTTAACAATATTATTACTAGTCTAAAAGCACTCGATGAAGGTTTTTTTAGCAAGAATTATGTTAGGAAATTTCTTATGGCATTACATCCTAAATGGAGCGCAAAGTCCGGCGATTAAAGAATCAAAGAATCTAACAACTCTATCACTTGACGAACTCATTGAAAATTTAAAGGTTTATGAAGAAGTAATTAAGAAAGATTCTGAAACCGTCAAAAACAAAAGAGAACAAAGTAGATCTATTGCCTTGAAAGCTAGAAAGAATCGACTGATTGATGATAGCTCAACCTCCGATAGTGAAGATGAAGAATACGACATGGCCGTAAGAGACTTTAAGAAATTCTTCAAAAGACGAGGACGATTCGTATGACAACCACATGAAGAGAGAAAATCATTCCAAAGAAATAAAGACGACAAAAATAGCAAAGGCGAAAGAAAATGCTTTAAGTGTGGAGATCCAAATCATCTCAGGAGAATGTCCGAAACTATCAAGATATCAAAAACAACAAGGGCTATTGTGGAGAGATCTTGAGAGATAGCGACGGAGATGAAAAGAGAAGACAAAGGACAAAAGTGTCTTTATGGGTCTAAAGCTTCCAATGAGGTACTTTCCGAACCGAAATACTTTAGTGATGACCAATCATCATTAGAACTAAAATGACATAGATAGTGAATAAAATAGACTATCGTCAAAATAGGACTAAAAGTCATGGCAAAAATAAAACTCTTCAATAAGCTAAAATAGAATAGAGAATAACACTAGAATTAAAAGATAAATTATCTAGGTTAGAAAAATGTAAGAAAGTAAATGAAGAATGCAAATTATTCAAGACCTTAAATTTGAAAATGAGAAGCTTAGAAAAGAAATATCTAGGCTAAATCAATTTAATGATAGTAGTCACTCACTTAAGAAAATAATAAGTTCTAAAAAACCTTCTGGAGATAAATCCGGTTTAGGATTTAATTTTACCAAAGGGTCTGACTCGCGCAAACTCACCCCTCTTTTTAAGTATCAATAAGTGAATATAAATATAAATACACAACAAGGGATCAGAATCCGCGAGACCAAGAAAACCGGAGTGAGAAGTGGTTTAGTGAAAGCAGGTCTCTTTAGTGGGAGGAAAAGCAAAAGTATAGAGTGATTTCCCGTCGTTATGTCCCAACGAGGCCGAGAATAAAATCGAAAAACGTTTGATGATTGGTGGTTTGAATGTTAACAAGAATGATTGGGAATAAAACTGAAAGTAAATGCACATAAAATTTAAACAAAGAAACAAAGCAGGAAATTTGAATATAACTATCAAGGCAAAACACTAAAAACTTTTACACTAAGGCACAAATAAGCTCTAATAAGCTTAAGACAGACAAATAAGCTAATCTAAATCTAAATCAGCAAATTAAGCATGCAATTAGGCTAAATTAAAAAAAAAAGAAACACAACAGTACAAACAACAGTACTACCAGCACTAACTACCAGTACTAATGATATTTGCTTAATTGTATACTAATTTACCCGGGATTTTGCCAAATAAAAGCCAAATAAATGCCAAAAGAATAGAAAATGTGTGCTTTTGTGTCCAATTGTGCAGGAAAGGATTGAAAAGACAAAAAGAAGCAAAAACGATCAAAAACCGACAAGAAACGGGAAAAAGACAAAGAGTCAAGAGCAAGACGAAGAAATCAGCCAGAAATCACAGCCGGATCAGCCCGACACAGTCAAACTCAGTCAAAGATAACAATAAAGGAAGTCAAAGATCCAAAATGAAGTCAAGGGGCCATAAATGTCAAGTGTGCAAAGTCTAAAGAGCTTATTTGGAAAATTAAAGTATCAAGGACTAAGTTTGCCAAGTGTTGAAAGATGTTTTGTAAAGAAGAAATAGAAGTAAACAACAACAAGGGCCGAAATTGCAATTATCTAAACTCTTTTATAACTACAAAAAGGCGGGACAAGGTGCAAGGACTGAAAATGTCAACTCTCCAAAGATTTAAACAAATACCCGGCTAAAACGCAACAGCTTAACAACCCAACAAACTTACAACAACTTTTCCCGCCAATAATCAATAAACCCAAATTGCGTTTTCACCCAACCCCGCTCCCATTTTTCTCTTATAAAATCGTTCCAAACACCTCTCCCACTCAAACCACTGTTGCAATCCCTTATTGGTCCCATAACACCCTCATCAATGATCAAACGCTCAAAAGTTGCTTATAAAAGATCAAACGCTGTGATATGAAAGATCATAACTCGAAATTCTTCCCCTCTCCTCCACCTCTTCTCTAACAATAGAAGCTAGGAGATCATTTTTCATGGGGGGTGTGAATTTTTCTGTTAACAACCTTTTAACTTTAATTTTCGTTTTTAAGCAATTTAAGTTTTCAATTCAAGCAATTAAGCTTTTAAGCTCTTGTAATCTTTACTTTTCAACTTGTACTTTACAATTCTAGTAATCTCATTCATTTTACAAGTTTCTGTGTTTTTTGATTTACATTTCAAGTCGTTTTTGATCAATAAGCTCTAAATAAGCTAAGTGAGCTTATTGATCCTCATAAGCTCAATTTTAGTTTAATTTTGTTCATTAAACTTTAATCTACTCATTTTTACCTATTCACATTAAGATCATGATCACTGAATACTTTTGAATTCACTGGGGAAAGCAAGAGTAAATAACACAAGATTCACTATTTTTGATTTCTAAGGGTTAGAGGCTTGAGGAACCATTAGAATCACTAACTCTTCACTTGGATGTCTAGGTGAAGAAGACTCTTCAATTTTCAGGTCACCTTCTTTTATTTTCATTTAAGCCAATTCTAGCTTATTTCAACTTGCTTGTTTCCTTTAAGTTCTCACTTAAATCCTGTTCATTAGGTTTACTGAGCTTAAATTTGTAATGTTTTCAGTCTATTTTAGCCTTAAAACTAGTAAAATGTCATTGTCACTTTTCTGTCATAGCTAGTATGTTAAGCTTCATAGAGGAACTAGCTTATTTTCATAAATAAGCTAGTCTTCTTATAGCTCAAATAGCTCTATTAGGTCATTTAGAATAAAAGTAGATAAAAAGTTTTGGTTATTTCAGTCTTAAAATAAGCTTGAAGTATAAAATAAGGTTTGACATAAAAAATAAAAAAAAAAAAAAAGGGTGGGGGGGGGGAAAAAAAAAAAAAAAAGAAGAAATTCATAAAGGATAGTTTGTAAAAGCTTATTTTGACTCTTAAAGTCAAAGCAAACTTGTCATTTTCTTTACACAGCTAAGTATGGTCATTTTATAAGGTTTCACTTAGGTTTCCAGGTTTAGGTTGTTAAAATCAAAAGTTTAGCAGTTAAAAAACCTTGCCAGCACCAGGGGACTTTTAACACTGTGTAGGTTTAGATTTTAGTTTTTTTTAAAGCAATTTTAAGTTCAAGGTTGTGTTGTTCTCATATAGATTCATTTGGTGATGAATTAGATCTAAAAATTGAACTTGCATTTGAGTTCTTAGTCATTTGCACCAGCAAAGCACAACATATCAGCAACTTTATAAAGCAGCAGTAGGATTTTTGTACCTCAATTCATTTTAAAGTTTTAATTTCTAGTATGAATTTGGATATCCTTTTATCTAGTTAGATTTTAGATAGTTAGGGTAGTTTAATCTCAAAGTTTCAGTATCTAGAGTTCAAAAATAAGCTGTTAAGCTTAGTTTAAAAAAAGCTTTAAAGACTGTTTCATTAAACTTTGCATTTTTCAGTTTCATTTTCTTTCTAAACTTGTTAAGTATAGGTAAATTTTAGTTTAAATCTTCTTTAAGCACATCTTAAGCTTCATCAAGTTTCTTTTAGTTTTAATATTCATCAAGTATTAAGCTCACAATAAGCCAAAATCCTAAAAAGTTCTAAAAAGGCTAGTTTCTGTAACAGTTTTCAAATTGCTTATTTTCTAGCTTATGTAGTGGATAAAAGTGGAATGTGCTTTTGTTAAAGTTGTTTAGATTAAGCTGATAAGCAACTTTGTAGTTTTAAGTTTTTGCTAATTCTCAAAATTTAATAAGCCAAAAATAGTAAATAAGCTAGGGTCTGTTTGGTCCTTTTCTCAAACCTCAGGGGTACCCGTTTCTTCTTTAGTGTAAATTTTACTTATTTTACCCGACTTACCCTCTACTTTCTTTTATCACTTTCTACCTGCCTTTCCTATTCTCCTTTAATTTTCCTTTATTATTATTCAAAGTAATAATAGCAAATTAGGTTAAATTTTTAATAAAGCCAATAAGTTGAAACATAAAAGTAGAATTAGGGCTTTTATTTTTTTATATCTTGTCTGCACTTAATGAATGTTTCTAAAAAATCATTTTTCCTCCAGTTAAATTTGTATTTTCTAGGAATTAAAATAGAATTTAGTAAATTTCCTTTTCTTATAAAAATCATAAAAAATAGAAAAATAGTTGAAAAATTCTAATTCTTTTTGCATTAATTTTCATTTTAAATCTAGTATTTTTGAAAAATAAAAGAAAAATTTTAGTGTTAATTTTTAGAAAAAGTTTATTTTTGATAAATCATTAAATCTTAGAAAAATCATAAAAAATTCAAAAATACATAAAAAATTCTAATTCTTTTTCCTAAAATTTTCATTTTAAATTTGTGATTTTTAGGTATAAATTTTGTTAAAAGTCGTGCCTTAGTTTTTAAATTTCAGTTTTAGCTCGCGTTTATTACGTATTTGTGCATTTAAATTTCGTGCTAGTTAATTGTTTTTCAATTCTTGTTATTAAAATTTGTAGTGTAATCAACAAATCAAATTTCCTTTACTATTCTAAACTCGAATCCGAATCATTCTTAAATTCTCAATTCACGATTTCGTTGGGACACGACCCGAGGATAAGTACTTCCCGGATAAAAATATACAAATTGTGTTTTATTTTGTGAGATTTCTACCTTATATTTCTCTTGGTTGAGAAGTATTTTGGCAAAGAATTCTTACGAGAATAATACTATAAGTATATTAAATTTGTTTTACCACAACCAAATTTTGGCGCCGTTGCCGGGGAAGTCGTGAACGATTGTTGAAGAATATTCGTCGAAGTAGAGTTTTGAAGATCCTTCCTTTGGAAGTTATTTTGCTATATTTTTGAAAAATATAAAAAGTTCATTAATTCGATTCCTATCGAATTAAGTAAAAAAAAATATATAATAAACATTTGGATACTTGCTATCCATCTTAAACCATTTTTTTATATTTTTCCAGTTAAATTTGTATTTTCTAGCAATTAAAATAGATTTTAGTGATTACTTTTTCTTAGAAAATTCATAAAAAATAGAAAAATAGTTGAAAAATTAAAATTCTTTTTGAAATAATTTTCATTTTAAATCTAGTACTTTTGAAAAATAAAAGAAAAATTTTAGTGATAATTTTTAGAAAAAGTTTATTTTTAGTTAATTCATTAAACTTTAGAAATTCATAAAAAATTCAAAAATACATAAAAAATTCTAATTCTTTTTCCTAAAATTTTCATTTTAAATTTGTGATTTTTAGGTATAAAATTTGTTAAAAGTCGTGTTTTAGATTTTAAATTTCAGTTTTAGCTCGCG
>BQNB010025994.1:14564-59052 GCA_026074375.1 Tanacetum coccineum
TTTTGAGAGGCCCATGGCCGGTTACATGTATGAGTATAAATACCCTCTCCACACATGGAGAGGGTGTTGGTTGGTTGTACCATTCACACATAATTTAATCTTTCTTTCTTACTTTCTCTCACTAGAACCTTCCTCCCATCCACTTTCTCTCTCTAGAATTTCTATATATTTATACATGTTTTTAACTTTATAAATATTATTTTACAAGACGATTGAACTATTTATACAATAACAATATATAAATAATAAAAACATTAAATCGAGTATTTTTAACAAATGATCAATTGTTGGACAAGTATAATACAAGTACATGGACATTTATTTTTTAAAGTAAATTTATATTGTTTAATTATATAAATTAAACAAACATGTTTAGGTGGTGATGTAGCTATATATAATTATATGTTGTGTTAGTTATTCAAAGTACATTGTACTCATACGACCTATATTTAATTAGGTTGTATTCGGACTATACGTGACGATTTTCATATATGATTTATATATCAAATACATTCATTGAGGTGAGTTTATAGCCCCGCTTTTACACAATTACATTGATTTACAACTTTGGGGTGAGAAACATGCATTGTTTTAGGATTGGACGCAAGTACACTTTTATATAAATTACGAGTTTGCCTAAATAGCTATAACCCACAATGACCATGAATCATGAACTACTAATTACTGGATTGTAAGCGCGAATGTTATGAATAGATCTATTTGGGATTGACATCCCCATTCAGGTGAGTAGCACTCACTAGTTTCGGAGGTACCAAAACGATGATTGCATACCATGTCGGAACAATTTGGATGTTGCGGGTTGAACATCTACACGGGCACATTATGTGCATTAATTTGCATACACATATATGTTGTAGCTTCAGTGTCATGAGCTTAGTGCATTTCGTAATTACATTTTGAGATATTGTATGTGTTACATCATGTTTCTTACAGACTCTGGAAATCTTGTGTAACCTACTTTAGTACATTACTTAAACATGTGAATTTCACCAAGTTTTATGTTGATGTTTTTAAGGCATATTATTCCTACAGGTCAAATAATGGTAGTAGACAAGGATATATTGGTGGTCGTTATTTTGGATGTCATTGCATAAAGATTTAGAAGCATTACTTTTTGGGAATATTTGTTATGTTTTGAAAATCTTAACATTTACACTGAACATGATTAAGCCTTGTGTTTTGTATCAAACACTTTAATTAAATCCGCGTATTCATTTTTAAACGACTCAAACGACTCATTTAGAGGTCGTTCTCATATCTTGTGCTATTGATCTATGAAGTAACACTCTCAGACCCATATTCTGCTGCGACACCCTATTTGGGGGTGTTACACGAAATGTGTCAAGGTAATTTATGCAATAGCGATTTATATATACAAGGGAATGTGCAAGGCGATTTATGACATTTTTAGGAAAAAAAACCATGCCAAAATTTTCCAAACCCCCTACGGAATATGTCAAACACAAACACCAAAGCAAAACACAACACTTAATCCTAAAACAATCATTCAAGATTCACTAAAACATCAAAAAGGCTATAGATTTAAACTTTAATGTCAAATGATCACGAAGTTTACTTAGTANTAACTTTGCTCTAGCAGTACTAAGTTTACTAGTACTAACTAATTAGTACTTGCAGTTTCCAACACTTAGCATATTTCCATGTATCTTGAGCAGTACTAAATTATGCTTGGCAGTACAAAGTATGAAGACTTTAATTCCCAACATAGTGCCTGTAAAACAACCTAAAAGCTTTAGTACTAGTGACATTGTGATAACTGAGAGATTAAGTAACACTTCTCAGAAACCATTAACTAGGTACCGGCGTAAAAACAAACAGGAAAAATCAATTTCCACTGACACTCCCACTACAACTATCACACAATCAATTGATGATTATGTGAAACTCTCTGTTTTTGCTAACCAATAGGACCCCAACAGAAATTTAGGGATCCAACGCACCAAACTCTCTATATTCGTCTGTTTTCAAATGCAGGTCGTACAGATCGTCCTTTGGTATTTGGACTCAGGCTTTTCAAAACATATGAAAAAGTTCATCGGGACAGTTAGATTCGGGAATGACCATTTTGGTCCTATCATGGGTTATGGAGATTACGTGATTGGTGACAGTGTGATCTCCAGGATATACTATGTGGAAGGACTAGGACACAATCTTTTTTCTGTCAGACAATTTTGCGATTTAGATCTTGAAGTTGCGTTCCGCAAACACTCATGCTATGTCAGGGATGTTAATGGTGTCGATTTAATCAAGGGAAATCGTGTCACTAATATATACACTATTTTTGTTAAAGATATGATGATGTTCTCTCCTATCTACTTACTGTCCAAGGCCTCAAAGAACAAATCATGGTTGTGGCATCGTCGGTTAAATCACTTAAACTTTGGTACCATCAATGATCTTACTCGAAAAGATTTTGTGAGAGGCTTACCTAGATTGAAGTTTGAGAAAATCATCTTTGCTCAGCTTGTCAACTTTGAAAAAGCCAGAAATATTCCCACAAACCCAAATCTGAAAATACCAACTTGGAAGTTCTTAATACCCTTCATATGGATTTATGTGGACCAATGTGAGTGCAAACAATTAATGGGAAGAAATACATCTTAGTCATCGTTGATGACTATTCTAGGTTTACTTGGGTCAAGTTTTTGAGATCGAAAGATGAAACCCCAGAGTTCGTCATCAAATTTCTAAAGCAAATACAAGTCGGTCTCAACAAAACTGTCAGATACATCCGTACCGATAATGGCACAGAATTTGTTAATCAATTTCTGACTGAATATTATGAAAGTGTCGGCATTTTTCACCAAAAATCAGTTCCGAGGACTCCGCAGCAGAACGACGTTGTCGAAAGACGGAACCGTACTCTTGTGGAGGCTGCTAGGACAATGCTGATATTTTCCAAGGCTCCGATGTTTCTATGGGCAGAAGCTGTTGCTACTGCTTGCTACACTCAAAACCGATCCCTTATTCACACTCGTCACAACAAAACTCCATATGAGCTAGTGCATGACAAGAAGCCTGATCTTAAATTTCTCCGTGTTTTTGGTGCTCTTTGTTACCCAACAAATGACAGTGAAGACCTTGGAAAATTAAGACCTACAACCGATATTGGAATTTTCGTCGGTTATGCACCAAATAGGAAGGGTTATCGAATCTACAACAAAAGAACCCGACGAATCATGGAAACAATTCACGTGCAATTCGATGAGCTGACTGAGCCGATGGCTCCTGTGCACATCAGTACAGGACCCGAGCCTATTTTGTTGACGCCTGGACAAATCAGTTCAGGGCTCATACCAGATCCTGTCCCTGCAGCTCCTTATGTACCACCCACTAATAAAGATCTGGAGATTTTATTCCAACTGATGTTTGATGAATACTTTGAACCCCCAGGTGTTGAAAGGCCGGTCCCTCCTGCTCCTGCAGTTCAAGTTCCAGTTGTTTTAGCCGGTACACCTTCTTCTACAACAATTGATCAAGATGCACCATCAACAAGCTATTCACCGTCATCATCCGTAGTACAACCTCCTATCTCACATCAAGGTGTTGCAGCTGGACCCACTATCAAAGACAATCCTTTTGCTCAAGCTGACAACGATCCCTTCGTAAATGTGTTTGCTCCAGAACCTAGTTCTGATGAGTCATCATCTGGGGATGTCAGTTCTGCTGAATCTACACAAGTTGTTCACCCACATAATCATCTCAGAAAATGGTCCAAGGATCACCCACTGGATAATGTAATCGGTAATCCTTCTCGTCTGGTATCCACCAGAAAACAGTTAGCTACAGATGCCTTGTGGTGCCTTTACAATTCTGTACTGTCAAAAGTCGAACCCAAGAATGTTAAGACTGCTATGGATGAAGCTTGCTGGTTTGAAGCTATGCAAGAAGAAATCCACGAATTTGATCAACTTCAAGTATGGGAATTAGTTCCAAAACCAGACTGTGTTATGATAATCGCTCTCAAGTGGATTTACAAAGTAAAGCTTGATGAGTATGGTGATGTTTTGAAGAACAAGGCACAGTTAGTAGTGAAGGGATATAGACAAGAAAAAGGTACCAATTTTGAGAAATCATTTGCACAGGTTGCACGAATAGAGGCTATCAGAATCTTCTTTGCAAATACCGCCAGCAAAAACATGATCATTTACCAGATGTATGTCAAGACTGCATTCCTGAATGGCAAGCTGAAAGAAGAAGTCTACGTCAGTCAACCCAAGGGCGTTGTTGATCCAGATCACCCAATACACGTCTATCATCTGAAGAAGGCTCTTTATGGTCTAAAGCATGCTCCAAGGGCATGGTATAAAAAATTATCAAGGTTTCTTTTGGATAACAAGTTCTCCAAGGGTGTGGTGGATCCTACGTTATTCACCACGCAAAGGAAAATTAGGCAATCATTCTTCTTGTTAAATTTACGTAGATGATTTTATATTTGCTCGACCTGCATCCATATAGCTTGTGACTTATTTCCTATAGATGTCGTTCAAAATTTTAGATCGACAATGATGAAGGAAAATGGCTTTTTTCTTAGGATTCAAGTTTCTCTAAGTCCTAGAGCATCTTCATTAATCCATTTCAAAATATGCTTCTTGAGATTTTTAACCCAATTTATGGAATGGATAAGTCTGACCCTGTAGATACACCAATGGTTGATAGATCAAAACTGGATGAGGACCCCTTAGGGATTCTGGTTACCCAGACTCGGTTTTGAGGAATGGTTAGCTCATTAATGTAGCTCACTGCCAGTATACCAGATCTAGTATTCACCGTGTGCATGTGTGCTAGGTATCAGGCTAAGCCTACCAAAAACTACTTTGAGGCAATCAAGCGGGTCTTTCGGTACCTTCGAGGCACCATTAACTGGGGTCTTTGGTATTTGAAGGACACCGCTATGGCACTAATGACCTATGCAGAAGCTGACCATGTAGGTTGTCAAGATACAAAGAGAAGTGCGTTGGGAAGTGGTCAATTCCTTGGAGATAAACTAGTGAGCTAGTCTAAAGAAAGGCAGAAGCTATTGGCTATCTCAAAACCATGGAGGTTGACTACATGCCATGTCGGATGCTGTCCTTCAATACGTTTGTATATAGGTCACAACCCAACTGGACTACGGCTTTGCATTCAATAATATACCTCTGTATTATGACATCAAAAGTGATATCGCCCTCTACTGTAACAATGTCCAGCACTCCCGGTCAAAGAACATCGACATAGTCCACCATTTCATAAAAGAGCAAGTCAAGAACGGCGTGGTTAAACTTTACTTTGTGACAACGGATTATCTACTTGCGGACATATTCACAAAGGCATTGCTAAGAGAGCGGTTCAAATTTCTACTCCCGCGCCTTGGAATGAAGAGTATGACTCCGAAAACCCTTAAACGCCTTCAAGAAGTGGAGGAAGAGTAAAGGATGGTCTTCGTGTATCCTATGTACATATTTAAAAAAAATAAAAATTTAAAAATATAAAACCTACAAAAACCATAAAAATCAGAAAAATATAAAATACCAAAAATATTTTTTAAGACATGTCTTCTGAAAATCGATAATATATACAGACCTAGAAATGTCATTCAATAATAACATGGGTCTTTAAATAAAGTTCTAGCAGAAGTCCAAACCTTCTAAAACATGTCTTTATGGCTTGCAGTTATTTCAGACTGCAACCCGCTTTTAAATTTGAGGAATGCATGTCGCCAAAAAGACAGATGTTCCTAACAAAGGTAATTAATTTTTCCTGGGCATGGATTACTTGATATCCATGCATCATGAGAATAATGTACGTTTTAGTACATTTTCTTCTTCGGAAGAGAAGTCTTCCTTTTTTATAACCAAATAATTTTTTCTTAAATGATTCTTCAAAATTATTTGTGTTAAACACGGTGGACCAAATGTTGTTGAAAATTAATCAGTTCGTGCTTCTACAATAATTTTTTGAACTCAAACAACGACTACAGCTCTTTAAATAAAAAATGGGTCATTGTTTGAGGGGGAGAGTGATTTCAACTTTATGTCATCTAACGGGTTTTTAGTTAACGAAAAAGGTTTTTGTATTTGAACGGGGTTATAATTTGAGGGGGAGTAATTAATTTTAACTCAAAGGGCTAAGATTGTCAGTTTTTAGAAAGTTTAGGGGCTTAAATGCCATTTGCTATGTGTTTCCTAGACTCTATAAATAATAGTGACTAAAACTGCCATTTCCCAAACTCAAATTTACCTTAGAAATACTTAAACCAAGAATTAAAAGAAGTTAGAAAGACCAAGGACCAAATCTGCCAAATCCAAAACCTTATGTATAATAGGCGGTGGTTTGATATAACTGGTCAAACCTCCACAAACTCAGTCAAACTAAAACACACACACTTTCGCAAACCGCCACCTTCAATTCGCCACCACCCATTCTGTGATTTCTACTGTTTCTCATACAAAGGTAATGATTAAATCTTGTTCTATACACTTAGATCTAACTTTAAGGTAAAGGAATTGATTAAAACACATTAAAACGAGTAGAATCTCTAGTTATTAGACCTAGGGTTTCAAAAATTAAAAATGTTGTTTGGAAATGTGTTTGGTAACTAGGTTTAGAAGCGATTAGGGTTGTTGATCACTATTCTATGTCTGGATATCCATTGATCAAACACATGTGTGGTCTAAGATTGATTTTACTTGTGTTTTTGATCGAAATCATTTAGAGTGTTTGGTTGTATGTTTTTAGTGCTGGGATTTGTCCTTTAGGGTTTGATGATGATGTTTTGATGTTCGTTTGAGTTCTCCATACACTATATTGCATGAATTGGTGACTTTCACATTTAGTTTGACTTTCAAAAGTCAAACTGTGGTTTGTTGTTATTGCACTAAGTTTGAATGGGCTTAGATGTAGTTTAGAGGTCATGGTAGTGTACCTAAAACTAGATTGCATGCCCCCTTTAGGTTTTCAAAGATTTTCGTGGCTTAAGTGATCGTTTATGGCATGTTCTTGATGTAATGTGATAGGTTAGGTTATTTCAGATGCTTGCTAGGAGATTCAAATGAGCTAGGATGTCTGGAATTGTGTTTTGAATAGCCAAAATGAAAGAAAATTGAACTTATGTTTGGTTTTCTTGATGGCGGTTTGCCATGTTCTATGCAGCGGTTTGCTTAATTATTTAGGTAGCGGTTTGGCATAATTCAATGCAGCGGTTTGCTTAATTATTTAGGTAGCGGTTTGCCATGTTCACTCTAGGTAGCGGTTTGCCATGTTCATTCTAGGTAGCAGTTTGCCATGATTCACTCTAGGTAGCGGTTTGCTATATATACTTTTAATATTATGATAAAGCAAGTAAACCGATGCATGGCAGCGGTTTGGTTATTTATTCTATTAATATTAAAAAATGCCAAACCTTTATTTCAAATTTTTCTAAAAAGGCGACAATTTGATTAAAAAAGATTAAAATATTCACAGCGGTTTGGTTAAAGCGGTTTGATTAAATAATATTAAAATATTCATAGCAGTTTGGTCATAGCGATTTAAGGAAAATATTATTTTAGTTATGGCGGTTTGGTTGTTTGCCTCACGACGGTTTACTCAAACCACCATGTGGCGGTTTGATATCCTGCTACATGGCGGTTTACCTAAACTACCACATGGCAGTTTGGTAAACTGCTGGGCAGCGGTTTGGGACAATCTCTTATGATTTGGCCCATTAAGCCCATAAACCATATAAGGCTCATTCCAAAGGCTCGATTACATAACTAACTCCTATCCGAGCATGGTTATCCTTTGATTGAGCTTGACGGATACTTTCTGGATCATGACCAAGGTTGACCACTGTTGACCATTGGATTAACTGACACCAATAACCAATGTTTCAATGTGTAATATCTCATCAAACCTGAGTTAATCATGACTTAATCAAAAAAGGAATGGAAAGTCAAACCCAAGGCTAATATTGTCTTCTAACATCAATTATCTGCTATTTTGTCTATCTACATTGATATTCTTATGTAAATAAGATAGCTGAAGAGAATATTCCTCCTCCTACCAGATCTGATGATTAGTTGGTCTCCGTCAAGGCCCGCTTACCTTATGGGAAGAGAAATCTTCTATTATATCTACAGAAATTGCAAAAGAACCATATCTTTTGCATTTCTATTGTCATTCTCCAAAACACTAATTTCTTTAGAGCATTCACTGCATTAGCAAATGTTCCGTCTATCTATATACAACAATTCTAGAATACTTTGACACAAGAAGCAAAGTTTGGTGTATATAGCTTACAACTAGACAAACAGTGGTTTCCTCTTAATGATTATCTTCTCCGTGAGGCCTTAGAAATTACCCCTGTAGACCCAGCCCATCCTTTTGTGTCCCCCCCCTGTAGGTGAATATGCTATGGACTTTGTTAATGAATTAGGCTATCCAGAGGTAATTCACTTTGTTTCCAAGATGCATGTGAATAATCTTTTCCAGCTGTGGAGAGCTATGCTTACTTTGATCAACCAGTGTTTAACCGACAAGACTTCTAGAAGTGACAAACCCAGACACCCTGTTCTTCAAATGCTATGGGGTATTGTCACAAGATCGAATGTTGATTATGCAAAACTTTTGTGGGAAGAGTTTGTGCAGGGGATTTAGACTTTCTTTTCTCTTTGGGCTAGTCTTAGTATTCTTTCCAAGAAGTCAACTCCTCACGTCATCCCCTACTGCCGATTCACAAAGCTGATAATCTATTACTTGGGAAGCAGACATAATATCCATTGAAGACCCGAGTCTCCGGTTCATGTTACTGGTGATGACTTTCCTCTTGGCAATCTCAAGTTCGTTCCCAAAGGTGAAAAGGATGAAGTTTTTGGAAAGCCTATTCTAAAAGAGTTGATCACTGAAGCCATTCAAACTTCACCATACTTCCAGCAGTATTTGGATATGGTTGCTCGTAAACCCACTGCTAAAAGGGATGAACAGAAAAAGACAGCTTCTGCAGATGACAAGCCCAAAAATCCTACACCTATCAAAAAACCTACACTAGCTAAACAAACGAAGCCTATGAAAGAAAAATCAACCAAGCCTTCTCCCTTAAAGCAAGCTGGCAAGGGTAAAGTGAGGAAAGTTCGAAAGGGGAAGAGTTCTCTCCAGCTTTTTGATGAAGAAGAACAAGTTCATCTTGAGCCTGAACCTCAAGTGGAAGATGAAGAATATGATCTCCAACGAGGTATACAAATGAGCTTGGAATCTTTTTAGGCACATGGTCAAGCACCTGTTAACGGAGTGGCTATTCATGAACCTGTAGCAGAGACCATCCGACAACTCCCTGTGGTTGAAGGCAAGGGAAAAGACATTGCAACTGATAAGCAAGAAGCACTATCACTACTAGATCTGCACAATCCTAAGAAGAAAAGTACCATGGACCAATAGGTATTCCAGAAGCGCACTCCAGCAACTGAGGATGCATCAACTCTACCATTTGCACAACATGAGGATGAAACATCCGCAAACATAGTCTGTGATACTCTATCTCCCATAGATGCAGAAATAGGTGGTGACACGGATAAGACAAATAGTAAAGGTAATACTAAGATCTTGAATATTGGTGAAGAACAAGGAGAATGTGTGTCTAACAAGTTAGATCTAGAGGAAAAGACTTCTAAAATTGATGAAGGCTAGGCTGGATCAGACCCTGGTAAAACACTTGAGTCTCGACCTCTACCAGAGCGTGTTCTCATGGAAGAAGACAAGTCTGGATTGGCTCTTATTGGACCAAACCCTAAGCCCATGCATGATGACTTTGTTGCCATAGCCTACCCAAACATTCATGAAAGCTTAAAGCATACAACTGAGGAACATGTCCACCTAGAGAATCCTCTAAGCTCATCAAGTACTCTTTCATCAATGAAGAATCTGGAGGATAATTTTACCTTTGGTGGTTAGTTTATTAATGACAAACCAACGGAAGAGGATCCAGGAAAAACAAATACGGAAACCAAAATTGAATCTGTGGTCACAGTTCCTATTCATCAAGTATCCTCCTCAGTTCCTCCACTATCTACTCATGTTATCTATCTCACACCTCCAAAACCTGTATCTTCTACCATTCAAGAACCAGCCTTTATAGCTACAACAGCAACAACAACCCTTTAACCACCACCACCTCCACAACAACAAAGCACCACAGATTTTACACTAGCTGCTCATGTCACTACACTGGAACAGATTTTTGCCAACTTTGAAAAGAAGAACAAGGTTCAAGATTAGACTGCTCAAGCTCTCTCATCCAGGATATTCACGCTGGAAAATCATGATTTGTACTTGAAATTTGACAAGTACATAAATGAGAACGTTAAAGAAGTGGTACAAGACGCTCTTCAAGCTCCAGTTCGTAAACGCTTTAGAGAGTTGTCAAAATTCAAGATGAAAGAAATTCTCCATGATAGGATGTTCGAAAGTGGCTCTAACCAATCACTGCCTGAACATACAGCTCTCTATGAAGCTCTGGAGGCATCCATGGAATGTGAAAATAGGAAAGAGTTCATGGATACGACGACCAAGTCTCGTAAGAGACGTTGTGACGACCAAGATCCTACTCTACTTCCTCTAAAGGGCTCAGGCCAAAGCAAGAAAACAAGACATGATTCTGATGCTTCTGGTTCCAAATAGACTCCAGCTCAGATGTCCTCAGCTTAGAAGTCTTCTGACATAAGAGATTCTCCTTCTAGCTCTTCAAAGCAAAAGCCTGATTCCTAATCTGAATAGCCAACTGATGACATTCTAATACCAGATGATATGCAATCTTATCAGAATTCAAAAGGACACGGGGTCGTGACGTGTTTTGCCTGCGTGATCTTCTTTAAAGATTCAAGTACCAGACCAGACTGGTTAAAAGCCTATCCCTGATAGGAAGAAAAACGGAGATCCAGAACAGTCTAGGTCATTCTCATTATATGATTTACTTGAAAACCTGCATCATTACCTGGGCCTGATGCAAATTGTCTAAATCTTATCAAGATCTAGAAAAAAACAAGTTGCTTTAGAAAAATAGAGATATGGACTCTTTCATCAAATGGTATTGCAAACAAATTAGGAAGTCAAAGCTCACAAAAGCTGATTTGGAAGGTCCAACATTCAAGCTAGTCAAACCATTTCACAAGAACAACATCTCCCTTCAATTTAAGATGGAAAGGTGTCACCTATTGTTGACAAACAAGATTGATTTGACCAATCCTGATGGTAATCGGGTTGTGCCTAACATAAGCAAACTATTACCTCTAGGAGGTCCATCCACCAGGATAAGGTATACTATCTCAACGCTATGTCTTCTTTAATATGGATCTGTTATCTTTTATAGGTGACAAAGACTGAGGCATGAAGCTTCGTTAATTTCTCAGTGAAAACGTCTTACTACCAAGACTTTGGGCTCAAAGAACTTGTACCGTCACTATAGATTGAAAGTGAATGTGAATATGATGTTAGTGGAGCCTACGGTATCTCACATTGGTGGCTTAAGCGAAAGGAATTCTATATTACCAGACACAGTGCCCCCTCTAATCGTCATGCAGTCAGGTCTCACATGAAGATTCTTAAAGTGGTCTGTCTGAAGACCTACTCCAGATACAGGTATATATACTTGAAGGAGATTTTCTTATGAAGGGCTATTTATAATGAATACAAGATCTCAGAATCGGATTTCAAGAATCTACACCCTAATGACTTTGAAGACATGTATCTGCTTCATCTTCAAGGCAAGCTCAACCATCTGTTTGGTTCCAACAAAGTTAACCTATTCAAAGTAGTTAACCTATGGATTAGGATATATCTATCATCAGGAAATTGTGTGGGAAGACTTGACAACTCGTCATGAGAAGCTAATTAGACGAAGCTCTAAATCTTACAGAACAATTGGGATGCTACTGTTTTTCTCTTCAAAGGAGAATTCACCATTGTTTTCCAAGCCAAGGGCCATAATCTACAAGATAGATTAATCTAGAGAAGATGTGAGGAGACTGTGGTGCACAAAGTTCTGTGTGGCTGTTGACAAGAATTCTGGACAAGCTAGATCACATGGTTAAAGACTTCAGGCTGTTCAAGTACAATCCGGGCATGGAGAATAGAATCTGGTCTGAGGATGATAAAAGGAGGAGTAAAGAGTTTATGGAGGTGATCGAGAGAAGGCTCAAGATTAGGAGAATTTTTAGGAGTCTCGAAAGCTTTGTGAGTGGAAGGTTAAGAGATGTTGACTACAAACTTATCCAGAGAACTGAATGATTTCATCATTCCAACACTCAATCATATATCATCTTATGTTGAAACCCATAATTACCCCCACTATAATATATCTTGTTACTTTATTCGTATGTATGTAGTGTATATTTAGGTCGTTTAAGTTTCCAATGTATAAAGTTTTCATAAGTATTTCATTAATCTCTCAATTTCTGTCTAACATCATTATACTTGACACTAACACGTTCCATCACAGATTGTGGTGGGGGGCATCAATATATGTTCCATATCTGGCTTTATGGAGTAATCAGCCACATTTTTTCTAGTTTTCTAACATTTTTGAATTCATTGGTATCCAAAATATCAAAGGTTTTGAAATTTTTGATAGGGAGAAAATTTTTTTTTGTGATTTAAAATATGAAAATATTAAAAAATGTGTTTTTGTGGTTTCATGTGTATACTCCATCTCCTTGGCTAAACATTTTTTATTTATCGTTACACATAGTTGAGGGGGAGCATTTCTGAAGTGCAAAAACAATCGATGTTCAAAAGGCTTGGATAATTATATCACATTACCTGATGAGTTTTCTATTGGTCTATATGGCAGTCGTGCAAAGTACCAAAATAGGATTTCCGACCATGCTTTTACTTTTATCAGTGTTTTAAGGGTTGTAAAGGTTAGGGATTCATTCCTATGATTTTCCAGCCAAATGGAGGGATCTTACAGGGACAATCAATAGTTTAGTGTAGAAAGTCCTTAGGTATGATATAAAAAAGGAGTAAGTGAGAATAGGGAATGAGTGCCACTAAGATGAAGCTAGTACTGGAACAACCCAAACAAGTACTAGTCATTGAAGGCCTCCGTTAAGCACTGAAGGGGTTGAAGAATGAAAAAGAATTGTAATGTTAAAGGGTGAAAAGAAAGAAGCCCTCCATACACTTAGGTAAAAACCAGGTTAATACATCTGTTGTAAGAATCACAATGATGATTGCTGACATTAAAGAAAGTCGTTATGGACCTAGTGATGCAATGCACAACCCTTCCTAGCTACTCAAAATCTCTCAAAATATTTTTGTTTTATTTCTCACAGAGACTAAACACGTTATCTATTGACTTTCTCACTCCGAGTTAGTTGATATTGAAAAGGTGTCAGTCCGCTCAAGCCTCCGATCAATAAAACCAAAATGCAAAATTGAGTCTAGAGCCAAGAGATCATCAATTAATCTCATTAGGACACTATTCCACTTTTACTTGTCATTCACACAATGTGAAAACAAGGATTATCATAAGAGGACTTTATGACCATTATCTTGTGGCTTTTCCAGAGAACATCAAGTGATACTTACATTATTTATAAGTAGTTGGAATTCTGCTTGAGCCAACATCAAACATCTTCATGGTAGGTGATTGTGAGATCCTTAATGGGTCAACTTGTGACACGGGATATTGAATCAGTCCCGCTTTCATGAAATTGGGGGGAGGGTTGATTTGACTTTTGATTAAAAGCTTAAAACTCTGATGTGTTACAAAAACCTTTCTCAAAGTAATACGTTTATTGCAAATTGTCAAATCAATTTTCTCTTTATTGGTGAGACTTTGTATAACTGATTCACTATTACTGTTGTATCTGCTTTGGAGACACTCATTGTTTTGAGAGCGGCTAGTGCAGCGGCGAAACATTGTCATGGATTTTTAGAATTCTAACTATGATTCACAGGCAAGCTATTTATACTGTTAATGTGGGAACCATGGTTATTACAACCATATTCAGCGAAAGTGAACAAAGAATCTTTTGTTTATTACCTACGTAAACCTGCAGGTATTCTCGACGATAGCAGCTGGTGGCCGGAGACAAGTCAGATTCATAACCACATGCTCATACTTGGCCGACACATCCAAAGACATCATTGAAAGCACAAGTATATGTTTCAAAGCTTTCACAACTCTGATATGACACGTCCTTCTTGAAGTGACCATATATTAAAGTTAATAGAATTTCAAGAACAAAGGATATTCAAGCTTTCAAGATCAAGAAAGGTATAAGCATGTTGGTCCAGTCGTTACAAGCACCAGATGATGATTAGAGATTATTTTTGGGTGATGATCTTAAAGAAGCTCAAGATCACACATAAGTCAAGTTAAGGAACAAGATCAAGATTAAAGATTAAATATCACTTCATCAATGTACAAGATATTAAATGAAGAATCAAAGACTACGAGCTGGAACACAAGAACAATCATATGATTGTTGAACTTAAGATTAGTATTTTCTAGGGTGACCTCCCTTAGGGGGAGATTGATATAAGAAAAAGACTCGATCACCCTGTGTATTTTACAGTTTAACGTTGCTCGTAGTTAATAGTTAATCGTATGACAAAATGGTATCGGGCCCGGGTTTTAAACCCACACCGTGGAAGCCCATACCATGGCCTTATGGCCGGTTTTTTATTTCACTATATAAGCCTCTTCATGCCTTGGAAGATGTGGTGTGTTAGTCTTTTCTTTTCAAGTTCCATTTTCTCTCACTAGAAAGTTTTCTCTCCCACTTTCTCTCTCTAAGATTCGGCTAACCCTTAAATCTTCTATTGTGTTATGATATCCAATATCATACAATCCTTGATTTTTGAGAAACTGCTAGGAGAGAACTACATCAATGATGCTTTACTTTTGTAAAACCCCACACCATTTCAGCTGCTTCTTTTCAGAAACCATTAGCATCTGAAGTTGCTTTGACTTCACATATGCTAAAAGTAGCTAAACTTTTTCTAAAGCCAAAATAGTCTTTAATCCTTTCCTCTGAGAAAGTGAATGCTGATGATGGCGCTGACAAGTCCTTGTCTGGGACCACTGTGCAGCCCATCACTCAGCCCAAAGCACCAACTGACCTGAAGCCACATAAGAAGAGAATCCCACCTTCTTCCAAACCAAAGTCTTAATATAAGGTCAGGGTTATTCTTCCAAAGAAACAATTCGCTAAGACTCAGCACGCTGAGGAAACAGTGACCATCGCTAATGCCACCCAGAGTCTAGAAGCCTCCGACTCAGCAGAGGAGCAAGTAAACCAGCCTAAGACCGCTGAAGCCGAAAAGGTAACAGTATTTTAAATATAAGGGGCACTGCAAGCAACCACTCTCAAACTTCTCTAGGAGAGAGTGGTGAAGTTAAGGGCTACCCCCGACCCAATAGAGTGTTTGTGTCTGCACTTACTTCTAAAATCTTTTGTACACTCTGTGTCTGCACTCAGGGGATGATACTAAAAGGCTCAAAATGCCTGATGTTTGACACTGAAAACTCTAGACTTTGCTGGATTAACCTATCTATGCATGAAACTCGACCCTTGTATGAATTGAACCTCACTCAGACTTAGAGGTCCATTAAAACAATGAAAAGAGTCCTAAAGTCATAGACTTTGAGGGGACTGGATAATCACACCCAGTCTTCTTAGGGGCAGCGAATGGTGATCCTACCCCTTATTACAATCTCACAACTGAAAAGAGTCCTAAAAGTTTTAAACTTTTGAGGGGACTGGATAATCACACCCAGTCTTCTTAGAGGTAGCGAATGGCGATCCTTCCCTCCATTACAAATTCACCTTTTCAACTAACACTTCTATGCAGGTACTAGACCAAAACGCTTAGGAGGAGGTAAAGGAGTCTGGTTTGGAATCTATGGGGGATGTTACTTTTGACCAGCTCATGGATGAAATTGATCAGAAGAATAAGGTTGCTCAAGAACAACCTGAGAGCCCATATGACACAGAGTCAGAGATCAAAATAATCAAGAGGTTTCAGCCAAGACAGCCTGATGATGACGCTCAAATCACGTTTTTGGGTGTTGAACCCTCTTACTTTGAATATGATTAACCAAAGTCAAAGCATGGTGACTCTGACTCTGAATCTGGACTCTATTCCATGCCTGATAACGACCTGGTCCCTCTGACAGGCTTTGAGACTCCAGACTCGGCTGATAATGACTCTTAGGAAGGTACTGTTGAAACCTTTAATGCTTTCGATGATATGCTGGCTCAGTCAGACCCCCTTGGTCATCTTCATGAAGAGCTACGCACACTTCACACCAAGGTTGATCAGTTAGAGTCTAGCATATCCAAGAAAGTGATTGATGATATTCAGTCCTCTATGCCTTCAATTGTTGCTGATACTCTCAAAGCAAATTTTCCTTGTATTCTCTTAAAGACTCTGAAAAATACTCTTCCTTAGATGATTTAGGATTCCATCAAACAATCTATTTCAAAATCCATGGAGGAGAAATTGCCATTGTTTGATGCACAAGTTCAACAGACCTTACAAGATCAGCTTCCTAACATTCTTCTCAAGCCAATAAATAAAGAATTTAATGCATTCAACACTCTGGAGAGTCATAGATTTGTTACCCTTTAGCAGGAACTGAGCAAAGTAATCAATACAAAGCTAGGGGTGTCAGCTAGAATCAAGGTTCACAAAGGAATGAAGGCGGTTTCTGACAAACTAGCATCAGTTCAATCCATTATGGCCACAAACTCCCAACATGTTCAGGAGCTCATGCTTATGTTTAAGGACATGGTTTTCCACCTCGAAGTAGAAGAAGCCTTTAAAAAGGCTAATGCCGAGGGGGAGAAGTGGGAGAAAAACAACCCTAAAACACCAACTGAAGAGAAAGATGCTCAAAACCCTGATCAAACTCAGGGGGAGCAACATTTAGGGGATGTCACTATGGCTAATGCTCAGGGGGAACAACCACCAACTCAAGAATTATCAAATGTTGAACAAAGCCCCCCCCCCCCACCCCCCCCCCCCCCCCCCCCTCCCCCCCGTCAATGAAAAAATGCTCTAGTTCTTCATGCTTCAGTGGACAAGAGTTCAGAGGTAAACACTTTAGAGAAGAAAGTAACAGATGATGAACCTCCTGTCAAGAAACTGAAGTTCTTAATTCCAACATCATCATCATCAATTCCATCACCAACACCTTTGAACTCAATCATGCATGAACCCCTACAAAAGCCTGATGCTAGCAAAATGATAATTAAACAATTCACTGAACCATCCAAACACAGACCATTCATCCATATTCTCTTCCTACTCTCCAATGAGAGCCAACTCCTCTTAAGATGAATCTAAAGGTAAGGCCATCCCATCACCATATTCATCAACACTCCCTACAACCTTCATTTATATATACCATTCAATTGACATTCCCCCAACCCATTTGACACTGAATCCCATGAAGAAATCATGCCTTATATGGAAGAAAGTGGTTCAGTTCTCAAAATACCAAGTCTCAAGTCTTTCTTCATTCCAGGGGGAAGCTGACTAATGAGGATGTCATGGCTCGAGTTAAGGAAATGAAAAGACTAATGATATGTCATTGTGTGGTGTTTATTTTTATGATTTAAGTTTTAAATTTATATTTTGCCGACTCAACCAAAAACAACACTTTAACAGGCAGTATACCGGACGGTGGTCCAAAAGCTACCTGAGATATAGAAGTGATTCCCCTATATCTAATGGAGATTGTTAGTTTGATAGAAGATTGGCTCACATGTACCCCCCAGAGAAAACTGATCAAATAACCATTGAGTTCTTTTTTTAGAGTAGAATAGATAGATTTTGATTGAGATGGAAATTTGATTAGCAGATTCAGAAGAGAGATTAGGTTAGATAAAAAATTGAGATTAGAGAAGATAGTTTATTTCGATTATTAGATTCGTGTGGTAAGTAGGGTGTCAAATACTTGAAGCGAGGTTAAATATTTATTAATACTTTAGTTTACTAATCTGAGTTAATTCTAATCTAAGTCAAACCTATGCTAATCCTATGTTAGTTCTAATCTTAATTCTAACAGGTTAAAAGGGGGGGTTTTCAGTCTGAGTGACTGGTACGGGTTTGGTGGTGACTACAATCAATTCAAGACACTTTAACCTACATAAGAAAATTAACAAAAGATAAAAGAGAGGGTTAAGACGTATAGTAGAAAACCAGTTTTGCCCTATCATTAATTGTATTAGAAGTTGTTTGTTTATCAATGCATAATTATCTTTATTCCGCGAGGTGGCATATCATTCTTAGACTTAGGCAGGACTTCTTCCTAAGACCTAGACACATTAATTCTATCACATATAAAGCATCCACATAAAGCATCCTTATTTGCTGATTATAATCTATCTTAGAGATTAAAGCAATGGTGATCTTATTAAACCCTAGCTCGTAGAGACTTTACCCACTTACTGCTTAACGCTGATTTATACACTAGTAGTCCACTAACCTAATCTTTACCATATTAATAAACTACTCGTTTGATCCCAAGGTCATTCTACCGGTCTATCATAAGCTCATGATCTAAGGCCAAAAGACAGAGTGGGAATTTAGAAGGAAAATATTTGTGATCCTATGATTCTAGATGTATAAATTACTATATGGAGAGCTATCCCGGCATCTAGATTACTTGGTCCGTATCACTAGATCCAGTTGAATGATAGGTCGCATATTAAAGCACATAAACAAGTATAAATTGATAAACATAAACAAGCATACAACGATAAATTAAGTAATCAAGATATAAACAAAATCAAACAATCAAATCTTTATAATAATGGCTAATACCCGAAGGTATTAGCCTTCAAACATCATAATTAATACAAGAGTAATGGCTTAGCTAAGGTAAACTAACCGAGTTAACGAATGATACCAAAAACTGAACGATTACAAAAGTATAAGAAATTACACGTTGTCTCCTATGGATTGGAATGCGTTGCAAGACCTATTCTGCTCTTTTTCTCCTTTAAAAATCGACTTTTGTGGTTTAGGTATCGAGAATATGATTTAGCACACTTAAAACTCGTTTTTGAGTTTTGTATATATATAGGGTCTGGAGTCGGTGTCGATACGACGTATCCAATGTGTTAGATACAGCGTATTGGGTGTTTCTTGGAGTAGGGGCCACGTTTGATATCTTCCAGAATATTCACCTTCTATATCTCCAATACGGCGTATTGGTCTTCTCTGGATATGGCGTATTGATCATGGGTCCTTCGTGGTCTTTGGTGAGTGCAGACATGGATACGCCGTATCTTCCTTGATGGATATGGCGTATTGGTTGTCAAAACAGTAATCTTCAAAATATCTTCGTTTAAGCTCCAGAATACGCGCCTTTTACTAATATTCACCAAGTACTTCATAATTACTGCAATTCTCAAATACAAACGATTAAGTAACAATTCTTTGCAATAATCATACAAAATGGGTTAATTACATGGGATAAATGATGTTATAAAATAGACGTTATTTGATGTCATCAACGCTCCTAACATTGCTTGCCTCTTACCGCCTCTGAATGACATGAAAAAAACAAACAGTCTTAATGACCCAAATGTCTAACTGCATCTAAATGAGTTAGATTAAGATGTTGTTAAGAGACATTTTTGAAAAAAGAAATACCACCTTACTGTTAAAAACAATCATATAACATTTTTATATATGAACCCTTTATGTTGCTATAGATTAGCACAACATGAAAAATATGAATTTCTACAGTCATAAATGGATGCTTAAAGAAGTATTCAGATCACTGGGGTGAAATTCATTTGAGACCACCGACGAACTTGAGTATGAGGAAACTGATATTGTTAGCCCATATTATTAATTATGTAAATGTATCGGGCTCAAGCTCGTTTCTAGAACTATCCTTGTAATCCTATATATTGTACAGTATTATTGTAATCCTATATATTGCTGGTTATTCAGTCCACTATGCAAATAGGTCAGCCTGTTATGCCGGTTTATCAGCAAGCCCAGCCTATTTTTTTCCTCGGGTCAGCCCACAGGTCTCTCTGGTCCCACAGCTCAGCCCGGGAATACGGGTCCCACAGGTCCCCCGAGTCAAGCAACCACCTTACCACATGCTTTTAATGTCGTGACTCTTCAGGATCCTGCTAGTGGTGCTTGGAACATGGATACAAGTGTGAGTTCTCACCTTAATGATTCCGTTACTAGTCTTAGTGATGTCTTTAATACTTGCATTTATCCATCCGTTTCGGTTGGTGATGGTCATACCATACCCGTCACCAATACTGGACATAGTATATTGTCAACTCCTCATAGACCACTTCACCTTAATAACGTTCTTATCACCCCTTATATTGTTAAAAATTTAATTTTTGTTCGTGAAAATAATTGTACTGTTGAATTTGGTACGTTTGGGTTTTCCATTAAAGACTTCATGACTCGTCGGGTGCTTCTCCGATGCGATAACACAAGGGATCTTTACCCGGTCACGCAACCCTTTCCCATTCCTCATGCATTTCTTACCAGTTAACATACGTGGCACCAACGACTTGGACATCCAGGAAGTGAAGTGTTACGTCTTCTTGTTTCTCGTAATCTTATTTCATGTAATAAAGAGAAACCTCCCGTTCTTTGTCATGCTTGCCAGCTTGGCACACACGTGAGGCTTCCACTTGTTAGTTCCAATACTTCGGTTACATCTCGTTTTGACATTGTTCACTCAGATGTGTGGACTTCACCTATTCCGAGTCTTTCAGGTTTTAAATACTATGTTTTATTTTTGGATCACTATTCACATTTTGTTTGGGTTTATCCGTTGGTTAATAAATTGGATGTCTTGTCTAAGTTTATGTTGTTTCGTACTTATGTTAATACTCAGTTTAAATGTGAAATCAAGTCGTTTCAGTGTGATCATGGTGGTGAATTCGACAACCGTGCCTTACATACATTATTTGCCTCTAAAGGTATTCAGTTTCGGTTTTCTTGTCCTAAAACCTCCCAACAAAATGGAAAGTCCGAAAGACTAATTCACACCATTAACAATCTCATTCGGACCTTAATTTTTTAAGCTAATCTTCCACCTAATTTTTGGGTAGAAGCCCTCAATCTGGCCATTCACCTATTAAACTTTTTACCGTCCATTGCCATTAACAATGAAATACATTATACCCGCTTGTTTGGAACAAACCCGAACTATAGCCTTTTACGTACCTTTGGGTGTTTATGTTATCCTCACCTTCACACCAATCATAAACTTCAACCACGCGCTACACCTTCAATCTTTTTGGGACACACTTCCAATTATCGTGGGTATCGTTGTCTTAAATTAAGCACAAATAAAATAATTATCTCCCGCCATGTTACCTTTGATGATACAGTCTTTCCATATGGCTCTATCCAATCCACCTCGGCGCCTAGCTACACATTTTTGGATGGCTCACCCGATATAATCACTCAAACCATTCATTTCGCTCCCGGTGCGCCACCTACTGTTCTCCAACCTGAAGTTAAACCTACAACACCCACGCCTCATAACACTCCAATTGATACTCTAAATCATACATCGCCTAATAGTCCCTACACACCAGCCCAATCTCCAACTGCGGCCCAAACATCACAACAACAACCTATAGCCCAACCTTCCCCTACTCCACTTACAGCCCAACACCAACCTGTGACCCAACAACTTATTATTCTGGATCCCCCTTAAAACACTAGCCTGAACCCTGTGTCGGTTCATCCCATGGTCACACGGTTTCGTGTCAGGACTGATCGTCCTACTCAGCGTCTCAGTCTGCATGTGTCTTTGGTTTCACCTTTACCAAAATCATATTGTGATGCGTTTAATGATCCAAGTTGGTAAAATGCTATGTGTGATGAATATAATGCGCTTATTAAGAATAAAACTTGGACTCTTGTGCCCTGACCCATGGACACCAATATTGTTCGTTGTATGTGGTTATTTCGCCATAAGTATCTTGCATATGGCACTCTTAGTCGCTACAAGGCTTGTCTTGTGGCGAATGGTAGTACACGGTTAGAAAGGGGTTGATGTTGATGAGACCTTTAATCCAGTTGTTAAACCGGGTACTATTTGGACTATTCTCAGTTTGGCTACTTCTCGACATTGGCCGATTCATCAGTTTGATGTCAAGAATGCCTTCTTACATGGTGATTTATCTGAGACGGTTTATATGCATCAGCCTCCAGGATTTCAGGATTCTGTGCACCCTGATTATGTGTGTTTATTGCATCGGTCTCTTTATGGGCTCAAGTGGCTCTCGAGCTTGTTCAGTGAATTACATCTTATATACCAGTGTTGCACAAAATCGTCTAAGTCGCACCGATTATCGGCGCCTAGAGCGCTAGGACGTGGATTAACCGCCTTGATTTCACTATAGGCCTTAATATAATCGGTTTGGTCAAAAATCGGTAAACATACCGAATAATCGGATAAAAATCGATCAAATCGAGCATAAATCGGCCAAATTGGACAAAAATCGGCCAAATCAGACAAAAATCAGCTAAATCAGCCAACTCGGTTAGGGATAGGAATTGGCCATATCGGGGATAAATCGGCCAAATCACACAAAAATCAGCTAAATCGGGCATATATTTTCAAAATTTTATATTTTTATATATAAAAAGTCCGATCTGATAAATCCCCGATCAATCTCCGCCTAACCGATTAATCGTCAGGCGGTACCCGGCCGCCTAGCTAGCGCCTAGCGATTTTTGCAACCTTGTATATTACTCGTGTTGGGTTTCATCATAGTCGATGTGACACCTCTTTATTTATCTACAGACATGGAACGTATACTGCTCTTATGTTAGTTATTCATGGTGAGATATTAGTTCTCCACTTCTTCTTCTAAGACTTTGTTGCATCAGGTTATTAATTCATTACATCAATGATAGATCTTGGTTCGCTTAATTATTTTTTGGGTATTTTTGTTACACGTGATCCTACATGGATGTTCTTATCTCAGCGCAAGTATGCTATTGAGATTCTTGAGCGAGCTCATATGGCTAATTGTAATCCCAGTCGGAATCATGTTGATACGGAGTCTAAGCTGGATTGATGGTATCCCAGTATCTGATCTAACTTATATCGAGTCTTACGGGTTCTTTTTCAGTACATTACTTTCACTCGCTATAGGTATTTCTTATGAGCAGTACACAAGTTAGTCTTTATATGCAATATCCTCGGGAGCCTTATTTTCTCGAATCTTAAAAGGAACTTGAGGTATGTTTTCGAGTAACAAGTAGATCATGGTGTTACAGTTATTTTCGTCTTCTACAACATCCTGGTTGCCTTATTGAGATGCGGGTTTATGGGCGGAGTTGCACCTACTACTCGGAGGTCCACTGATCTGGTTACTATGTCTATCATTGGCAACACTTACTCTCTTGGTTCCCTCCAAGCTCAACCAAGCGCTTTCACGTTCTAGGGGCGGAGTCAGAGTATCGTGGTGTTGTCCAATGCTGTAGCTGAAACTTGTTGGTTAAAGGAATCTTTTACTAAGTTGCATAAACCTTTGTCTTCGCTACGCTTGTTTTAGCAGTGATAATGTCAATGCTGTGTATTTGTCTTCTAATCCGGTTCAGCATCAGTGTACGAAACATATTGAGATTGATATACATTTTGTTCGCGATTTGGTTGTTGTTGGTCAGGTTCGAGTTCTTCATGTTCCTTCACGTTATCAGTATGCGGACATTTTCACTAAATGATTGTCTTTAGCATTGTTTGAGGAGTTTTGTACTAGTTTGAGCGTCTAGTGTCCTCCCGCTTCAACTGCGAGGAAGTGTTAGCCCATATTATCAGTTATCTAAATGTATTGGGCTCAAGCCCGTTTCTAGAACTATCCTTGTAATCCTATATGTTGTATTGTATTATTGATTAATGAGACATAGACATTACCACACGTACAGATATAGGCTCTTAGATAAGAAAATGTATAGTGCATATGATTCTAGTTAAACGAGAATCGCATTTGAATGAAATTTCACAAGTTGTTTTAATCACATGCGATTTAGGCATAATCACATATTATTTAGCTAGATGATCTCAAGTGTTTAGTCGTTTCAAATAAAACTTCACCCCAGACCATTGGTATATATAATTTTAAATATATTTGTGTCATTACTATCAATCTATCATTGTAACAAATTCATTTTCTTGGACATATATTTAAAGTTTGCAGAAATTAAAGAAATATAGAATACATGTTTTATGTCTTGCAATTTGCTTTTGATGTATGCCACTGAAGACTCTTTAACAAGAACTCAATCAAAATTTGATTAGTACTGTATCATGTAGTTAGAGATATAATGAGATTGTCATCTTCCACAAGAGTGAGGTATATAATTTTTTTATTTAAAGTGAAACCGATATTGATGCACAAATTTTTTAAAACTGATTCTTACTCGCATAAAAAAAATTAACCAGATATTTTTGAACGAAATATGTTTAACCATATTGAAATGCACGTGTATATCAGTTTGTTAATTATTATTTTGCATGAGTTTTAGTAAAATAATATTTTTCGTCCCAAATTATAAGTTCATTTTCATAGGGTGCTACTAAACCCACCAAAAGTTAATTAGTCAACTCATCGGGAAATGAACTTGTCTTTTGTTGATAACACTTTTACCTTTAAACATGTCGATCATTTAACCTTCCAACACTATTTTGACTGGTTGACATATAAAAATGGAGATTTATTTTGGTACAAATTAAATCATAATAAAATAGTGGACTTATAATTTAGGACACATGGAGTAGCATCCATACTATATGCATTCGAAATAAAAAGTTGAAAAGGTAAAAAGAAATTACAAGCTGGTTTCAAAACCCTAGATCATCTTTTTGATGTGACAATGATCCTCTTAACACTTTTCATTGGATCTCTACAAATTATTGCCTCATATTCAATAACATTTTATATAATATCAAATGATTCTGATATACAAAATGTCATAATTGCTAGGCTTGAGGAGAAGCTTACAAACACAGAATCAAATTGGTATAGGGTACTCTTAAGATTTTCAATTTTAGTCTTAGAGATAAATTCTTTGATATTTACATCATCTATCTCTTCCTCTATCCCCTCTATACAACAGCAGCAGCAACAACAACAACAAATGAAGAGGTTAGAAAATACAAAAGCGGCCGTGGTAAGTCCATGTTTATACATAATTTCAGAACCATAGAACATGTACACTTATTTTGTTTTTGTTAATTTATCATAACTTTTGTTCTTGTAACAGGAATTTGAGGATTTGCTCATTAGATGTATCGCCCAACGCCTAGAACCCTCAAATTACCGACTGGTTGCTGCTTGCTTCATATACAAATGTCTCAGGCAGTGGAAGTCATTTGAGGTTGAAAAAACCAACATTTTTGATCGGATAATTCAAACCATAAACCACGATATTGAGGTATGAATTGTACGTAAAGGATCTGTTTTCATGGCATGATTATTTTTTTGGTAAAGAAGGGCGCCGAAAGATGACTCTTTTAAGTAACAAGTGGCATTGCATTCTCTTATTTCGCTTGAAGTAATTCAGGCTTATATAAGTTCAAGACAAACTTTTGTTTGGTTTTAAATTTTTAGGTATCATTTTAAGTAAGGAGAGTATTTCTATAAACTTTGTAAAAGCGTAACCTGAGAACTGTTGCATATTTAAGCGATACTCTTACATCTCATCTCAGTGATGCATTTTTGACATTATTTTCCTTTTTTTTTAACGGCGGATATTTATTAAAAAACATGCTAATAAGAAGATAGCATGGACAAATCAAGAAAATATTACATTGAATACAAAAAATACTCGGTTTCGCAACACTGAGCAAGACAGGAAAAGACCAACCAATCCAAAAGGCTTTTTGACATTATTTCCTTTTGATCGAAACGACCAATAATACATGATGCTTATTTGGCTATCCAATACATCAACGCTTCTGGTCCTATTGCAACGTACTTTTGAAGCTAGTGAAACTACTGTTGGGGAGAGAGTTGAAGCCAAAAACCCTGCTTTGCTTTTCAAGCATCAATTAACAACGTATGTTGAAAAAATATATGAGATGATACGTGAAAACTTAAAAGAAGAGCTAGTTCCATTGGTTCACACATGCAGCCAGGTACTTGCTGCAGATTAAGTTCATTTCTTCTTTAAATTTCCTTTAAATCTTTTAACATCTTATTTGTGAATGGTTTAGGCAGCAAGAGGGGCACCGAAGAATAATATTCCCATAAGATATTATTGGCAACAAATTGTCGAAAACATTCTGGACTTCCTAAAGATATTGGACTCTAACAATGTATGTAACCATGTTTCACATGTTTAATTCGTTTTTCGTTAATTTCCACGTGGTCTTAATTTATGTTTATGGCTAACCAGGCCATATTTTTCTTCCTTTCACATGATTATACTTAGTGCTTGCAGTTCTTTCAGTTCTTTTGTTTTGCCTTGTCCCATCTTTTGCACTCTATTCAAATTTCAATGGTTCAGTTCTCTTTAGTTCCATCATACAGTAACTAGTAAGTACTGATCTAGCTTGTTTGAGGGCCTCATTTTTCCGGGAAAATAACACTCCAGAATAAGAATTACAATATATATAGACGCATATATCAATAAGAAGTCTGAAATTTAATGTTTATTTACATCTATTTATACTTTCTGATTATCGCTCACAGGGCCACTGAAACATGAAATGTGGGACATCCTAGACGTGGACAGCCAGAAAATTGGCATGTCATACAAGAACAAAACCCAAACACCTTAACTTATTCATGTGATATGCCAATTTTTTAGTACATAAAGTTTTACTTACACGAGCACAATTAAGCGTGTGATTTTGATATTAAGTTTTATGACTTGTACCTGCATAAAACTTTACACATCTCCATTATGTAATCATGTATGTCTTTGTAGGTACCACCATTTTTGGTTCGCAAAATTTTCACGCAGATTTTTTCTTTCATCAATGTACGAATTTTCAACAGGTTCTGAGACAAATAGCTTCCAGTACATGGCTATTTATTTACATGAGTGCAAGCTTGCTCATTATAACTTATAATATATGCTTTGCAGCTTTTTGGTGAGACGGGAATGCTGCTCTTTCGATCATGGAGAATATATTAAGGAAGGGTTGTCTGAACTGAAAAGTTGGTGCCACCAAGCAACTGAAAAGGTACACTTTTCTTCCTCCAATATTTCTATTTTTTATTTTTACTTCTGAATCTGTCTTATGATCAGAAATCTAATTTCAGTATGCAGGATCAGCATGGGATGAACTAAAGCACACAAGACAAGCTATTGAGTTCCTCGTATTGCATTTCATTTTCCAATTACTTTTACAAATGTGATATGTAATTGTTTTTCTTCATATAATATGGTTTCCGAGCTTTCTCTCAATAGTTTTCATCTGTTGCTTTAATTAGGTTAGCAAACGAAAGGCAAGAATGACATTAGATGCTATAATTCATGATTTATGCCCGGTAACTCTTAGAACTCTTTGTATTCATAGACGACTTCGATAATGGGATCGATACTTATGAAACTGATGGTACAACTATTGCTCCTGCAGGCTCTCAATATACAACAGCTATACAAAATCAGTACAATGTATCGGGATGACATTTATAACACACCAGGCGTTTCTCCTGATGTATGTACTGGTAAAATAGTTAAAAAGTTTGAGTAACATTCTCATCATCTGAAAGGTTGTATGCATTAAACATACAGTTCAAATAACTTTTGCATCGGTTGGCCCATTTGAACAATTTCCCTGAAAACTAGTTTTTGATTTGTCATATTTGACACGTTAGAGATGAAACATACAGAGTAATCGTAAAACCTATTTATAATTATTATTTACAATAAATGCACAACCAAGTATTATGTCATTTTGGTTTCAAGTCACCAAGACATAGAACTAAGCCTTGAAGAACGCCTAAGTGAATCACATATGTCAATATAAGGTGAAATTTATTTTTGTGTGACAGGTAATATCCAAGTTGAGGGAGGATTCATATGCAAATGATAGCGAATCTTTCTTGTTGGATGAAGATTTGAAGTTGGACGTATATCTACTATCAACATAAAATTTTGGTTTTCGGAAATTTTTTGTTGATTTCACCGGTTTATCTAATTATACATTTCATCTTCCGTGTGCAGCATACCATTCTCTGTTGATGATCTCTCAAAATCAATGGATCAGATTAATATTGCAAATATCGAGCCCCCACCACTTATTCGTGATCATTCTGGATTCAATTTCTTATCACAGAGTCTTTGAGTCATGATCATTCGTGTTTCAGTTTCTCGTTATGGTTCTTTCTTAAGTCTCATGTTATTCATTCAGTAGAAGTTATATTTTTTGGGGGAAATGCCAGTATTTGGTTCTATGATATATAATGATATGCAGGATAATTATCAGGAGTTGTTATAGTGCTCCATATGATTTAGACTCATTGTTATATTCATGGTAATTCATTAGGCCTATCATGGTGAATTGTATTAACATGCATGATTAATTTATATGTTATAATGTTTATGATTGTGTACCCGGCTACGGCCGGAGCCTAGCCTTTGAACATCTAGGGGTGTCAATCGGGTTATCGGGTCAGGTTTGGGGGTTATCGGGCCGGGTCTATCGGGTTTTGAAAAAATATAACATAACCCGCAACCCGACCTTATAAGGAATTGGGTCTATCGGATTGCGGGTTAGGAGGTTGGGTTTATCGGTTTACTTGTTAAGTAAAAAATAAAAACACACAAACTGGACTTTGTTTTCATGTATAAAAGAAATGCAAATGCAATATTTACTTCTTAACTGAACCCGTGTTACTATCTTCTAAATATAGCGCATTTCTAATTTTTAATCCATATTGTTTTCTGATAGAAAAACATAAGTTTATTTGCGACAAACAACTCATAGATATGCATGCTTTCGTTTTCTATATTAGTAAAAACTCAAGTGAATTGTTACATGAATGTATATTTCGAGAGGTCAATAAAAGACTTTGATACATGGATTCGTTTTTTCTGTACCGAGTTTAGTCGGGCATCTTTACAAAGTATTGAAGTCAATAAAAAAATTGACATCGAAACTCCTGGACTGTTCTATAAACACCCCTTTGCATTTCTTAGTTTAGGAAACAAAGCGAAACAAGCATTGAACGTGCTCTCTAACTGTGTTGTATGTTAAATTATTACAAATAAGAAACCACATAAGCATGGTTAGCACTAAACTAACTAAAAAAAGTTTAATTGATGTGCTTTTGTCAAAAATTAAAGATTTATAAATATGTTATTATATCTTATCGGGTTGACCCGATAACCCGATAAGAAACTAACTAAGACCCTAACTAAGACCCTATTAGATTATCGGGTATATCGGGTTGACCCGATAAGCTAAGTTGAACTCGAATCAACCGGACCCTATAAGGCTTTATCGGGTTCGGGTCCGGTCGGGTCAACCCATTTGACACCCCTACATCCCACAGTTAACGATTGAAGTGATCATTGGTGTAAAGCCTACTAGGCTACCGTAACGGAATCCGTCAATACACAATAAGCCTATCTCATGGAGCCTTAGACTCCGAGGACCTTGAGCCTCCGAAGAGCCTTGGCTCTGAATCGCTAAAGGACAAACACAGAATATTGCGTTGGCCCACCTCAGGTAATGGGTTTCCAATATTTCGGCAACCAACGATAGTTGCACATGAGCATGTTTCCTACAAACTAGGAAGGACAACGCAGCCTATGCTCGGAGCCTTCTTATCGGCCAACGGGAACATGCTCCCTCCTAACCTATCGGGCTGAGACATGTGGCATAATCAAGAACATTCCTAGGGATTGCTATGAATACCAACATCATCTTCACATTTTAGTTATATCATCTCTCACCTACACTTTATCTCTCTACACACATTTCATCCAAAATCTGATGACTTATTCTCACGTCGTAGCCAGTTTGCAGCGTGAACCTCTGCGCTCCGGCTAACATGACGTGTTTCTTTGTCTTATTTCAGGCCATAACAAGCTTTTAGAAGCATCTAATCCACCATCCACGTAGGTTCTGATCAAAGGTGCAAATCATTATACGATCATTTTATAATACTCCGTAGGAGTTTAGTTTTAATTACTTAGACTAAAGGTGTACAAGTCGAGCGTTGGCCCAAACAGCCCAATTCTAGAAGTCTTAAAAAAACAGTCTTCAGGAACATCATGCTTTGAGATACTTGTTTTGGCCCATATGCACTTTGTATATACTATATATTACTCTCTTCGTCCCATATTAAGTGTCCATTTTTGACTTTTTAAAGTCTTTTTTCTTCAACTTTGACCTTAATTATTTCTTCTTATGTTATATGATACTCAATGCAAAATATATGAATGGATAGAGTTTCGAATGTATTTTTCATTGGTATAATTTTCAGTAAGCATTATATAACATAAAGAAAAATATTTACGGTCAAAGTTTATGAAAAAAGAATTCAAAAAGTCAAAAATGGACACTTAATATGAGACGGAGGGAGTACTATATAGCACACAATTTTGTCATGAAAATGTACCCTGATTAAATCATTGAATTTTGTAGTATTGGGATCAAACTGAAATTTTTGCATCGAATATGTAATTCTTAAATTAAATATGCACAAAAGTTTAAAAAAAATCGATATATCCAATTATGAGACTCATCATAAATTATCATTACTACAACGTACTTTTACTTTATGTATCCTTACCTTATTTATAAAACCTACACAATCTTTCACTACATTTTCTTACTTGCGTGCTTTACTTCTCTTTCTCACAACTTTTGGAGGAAGTGAAGTGTGAAATAATGGATCAAAATGTTACAAGCAAATGGGAAAGTAACAATCTCATACTTGAAAGTGGTAAAAAAGAGCATGGTTATCAAGATTTTTCATGGCCTCAAAGAAACTTCATGTGCAACTTTTGCAACAAAGAATACAAATCTCCACAAGCTCTTGGTGGTCACATGAATGTTCACAGAAAAGATAGAGCTAGGCTATACTCATCACCTCCTTCTCTTGATCCAAACCCTAACCCTAACCCTAACCCTATTAATTTTGTATCACAACCATCACCGGTTCGTTACCTACCTTGCAAGATCTACTATCCATCTCTTTTCCCTCGTGTTTCAACTACAGACAAAAAAGATGGAGAAAAGAAGGTCCCATTGCTTGCTTGTATGAAAAGGAGTATGGGAATGGAAGATAAAGAAGAAGGAAATGAGATTAGGGTTTGGAAGAAAAACGGTATATTTAGCATTGAAATGGGGAAGGGTTTGCTTAAAGATAACAACATTGAGTTGGAATTGGACGTGGATTTGGAACTTCGACTTGGACGAGTTTAATTGATTTCTTGTTATATGTTCTTGTTTAGGATTATTATTCTAGGTTTGCAAATATATGCATTATGATCACTTGAGTCTTATTGTTTTTCTTGTTCTTGTTCTTGTTCTTGTTCTTGTTCTTGTTCTGCTTGTTTATGAGATAACTTGCATGATATCAACATTTGTATGGAGGCCATGGTGATCAATGGAAAGATGCTAGGTTATATATTTACAGTACTTTTAATTTCTTACATTCCTCTCTCTTTTGGCCATGGAGATTCTTATGTGTATAATAAATTAACCACGCTACTTAGTTTTCACTATAAACTCTGAAAAAGTTTAATAATTTGCTATACGTTCACAACATGCGACCAAATGGAAACTGGAAACTACCATGGTTATGGCAATTCTTTTAACATTATAGTTACAAATAGCAAAACGAAGACAAGAAATTCAATTATTAGAGCTGGTTGATATATTTCATATATTAGCATTAATGAATTGAGTACAAGCTTATAAACCTTCTAATTGCATTTACGTTTTTCTGATGAACATTTTCGTAATGAGTATTCTTTGACTTGAAAAGACGTACGTACATATATTAGTGCTGACCATAGTTGTAAGCTTTATGTCAGCATATTGAATTGCATGGTATGATGATTACCTCAAAAAGGTAGAATAATCTTTAAACGATAAGACTATCTATTTCTATGTTTGCTCTACTCTCAAGTCTCGTCTTTACACTCATACTTATAATTAGTTCAAACCTCTCTCTTGATTTGATAGTAAATTCATGGTATTTAAAGGTAAACATGTTATTTTTTTCCTTTATACAAAGGAAATTATAAAAGTTCACTAAAAATAAGTTTAACCTGTAACTTGCGAATTTTTCCATTTTGCATAAATCTTATCGTTAGTTTCAGCGTATATACTTAAAGTAATGATCTAAACATCAAACATCGAACTAATTACGATAAGCAAATCAACATTGCGATTAGACTGTTAGTTCGAGCCTATAAATGCTGATATATATATATATATGCTCAATCAAATAGTAATAGTACATCTTTTGTGTTTTTTAGCTTTAAATTAACTTTTTTTACTTTTGTAACATATGTTGTATTGTATATGTATGGTTTTGTGTGATCACATTATACATGAATATCTATTATGAACGCGGATTCCCAACAATTGGCTTATATGTGCATGTGGGGTTCTAAGAAATGGATGTTTTTGCATGTTCCCAACAAATGTTTTTAAGATGTATATTTGTCAGTCAGTTTCATGATGCCTCTTTCCTTATTTGGAAACCAGACAATTTGTATCAGTTTCATCATACATATTTTTATACATACAACTATACAATAAGTGCAGCAAATTAAGTGTACTAGGGTAGATAGCTAGGTCCCTACAACAGGTGAAATCAAAGTGCAAGAAAGATGGGTATTTGGGAAGTAAAGAACACCCTATTTCATCTATATATTTTTAATTTGTGTAAACAGTCAGTTAAGAAGCATGGGACAAAGTGGTTCATTGGGTAATTGAAATGCATGTCAGTTCGATTTTTGCTACAGATATATTTTTGATGCTAAAATGTGTGACGCAACTTATTATCACTATGTTATTGTATTTGTACACGTGATTTTAAGAGCACATAACCAACTTATTCTAACCTGTAATGATCACTTGGCTTTACAAGCTAGGGTCATGTGAATGTGATCGATCATCGATCATTGTAAAACACTTATAAGACAGTTGGGTATGGTAACACGCTCAACACACGTTAATCTTACGTGTCTCAGTGTTGAGTTGCCGTTACCATACTGGGATGCGTTGGATTTTCACAGCACCAAGGTCCAAGCCAGGGAATTGGCGTGCGTTTGGTTGGCTTTTGTTTGAAAAAATAGTTGTTGGGTTTTCATATGGTTTAAAAGTTAAAAAAATGAATTAATCTCACTATATATATACCATACTTTCATTTAACCAATTTTTCACATAAATTTCTCAATTCTCTTTAATAAAAAACACATTCTTGTAAACTATGGATCCGGAAATAAGGTTGGTTTACGACTCCGAGGAAGATGACATTAACCTTTTGATGCTAGCTTATCAGCATCACCAAACGTTGGAACAACAAGAAGCTCAAAGTTCAGGTGCGCGAAATCCGATATACCGTGAACGTGATGTTGTTGAAGCACGTTTGTTTGGTGATAACTAAAAATATCCGGAGTACTATTTTAAACGTGGATATCGTATGGGCATTAAACTATTTTTTTTAAATAGTCAAAGGTATTACCTTATACTTACGATTCTCTTCCCGAGCATTTTAAATTCTTTGAACTCTGACTCGATTGTGCGGGTCAAATGATTTCTGGTGTTATTATGAAATGCACTTCCGTCATACATCAATTGACTTATAGCTCATCACATGATGCATTTGATAAAATCTACAAATGAGTAAACATTGTGCACGCGATTGCCTAAAAATTTTACTAAGTGCATTATTGATTTGTAAATGTCTGAGTTTTTAAGAAAATCCGATATTAACGACATTCAAAATATATATATGCAACACATAAGACGGTTCATGGGTTTTAAGAAATACTTAGAAGTATTCGTTGTATGCATTGGGAATGAAAAAACTATCCGAAAGCATGGCACGGGTAATTTGGAAGAGGTGTTAAAAAAATATCAAACTATAATCTTTGAACTTGTTTTGTTGTACTTGTAGATTTGACATGCTTTTTTGGGTAATTGGTGCGAATAACGATTGTTGGATAAACCTCGACAACAAACCTGAAGATCGAAACGCGGAAGCTAGAACCTTGAGGACAATCGACAGTTGCAACACCAAAACCTTGGTGATCGAATAAGAGGAACAAGAAACTATACACAAGCAGATAATATGCACACGATAACGTACCCTCGAACACCCCTTTATTAATATCGAATAAAGCTTACAATTCGAGCCAAGAAGAAAGAATGAACGGTACAATTACCCCTCCCCTCTCACCTCTTTATTGTAGAGATGAGAGGGGAAGTAAACCAACTCTAAACCGAGTTGAAACCTAGCTGCTGCTACAAAGGAGGAAAAACAGTCAACCTTCAATGCCCTACCCTCTATAGTATATATAGAGTTGGAACCGACATATACATCCCTAATTGGGCTCAACTTGGGCTAAACATTCACTTGACCCCCTAAACAATCTAATATGTATACTAATATATATAACAATTTCTACTTTAGTATCATATTAGAAATCTTCGATACGCAGCAACTTTAACCTATGTTGTAACCTTTGACAAGGCACCTATAGCAATACCCGCTACTATCTTTAGCTCGAATTCTGACTCTATTGCGAGTCCCTTTAGCCCAATAGCCTTCTTGCAGCCTTCGTAAGTGTCATACCCCGCTTTAGTTGGCGACAAAGCCATCATGTGTAGCGTCATAGCTTCTTAGCTTCCTGCACATCCTTGTATCATCAACCCGTACCTTATGATTGATCTACCCATGATTGATCTTCCCATGGCGTAGTTAAAATCCACAAAAAAATTGTACGTCTGTCTGTAATCTACGATCAAACTTATCCAACATACCCACATCTGCAGATGTTATGTCAAGTCTGGTGCAGACCACCTGATACTCCTGGTTTCCAACCGCATATATACATGACCACTTACCATTCTTTTCTACATCACAGTCCCCTGATAGACTACCCTACAACGACAGTATGGAGTGTCCCTCCAACAAAGTTTGTACCAACTTCCCGTTGTAAAACCTGGACTGTGACACCCTCGGAGTATTACCACTCTGATCCCTAACGATCTCCATACCAGGTACCTTTTCTATTGCTTTATCCAGCAAACCCTTGGTAGCTTAGATCTCAGCCTTGCATCCGCAAGAAAAAATCATATCATCTATATAGAGAAATAGATATATGAACATATCTGGTGTATACTCCCAGTAATAGCCATCACTTTCATCACTGCATCTCCTGCAACCGTTGCTGAGCGCATACACATCTGACCGAGCATGAATATCATCTTTCAATCTAGCCTTCCACTTGGAAATCACCTCACAAGCAACTATATAATTGAAAGTCAATGACTCATGTGCATAAACCTTATCCACTGCAGCAACTGCAAAAGCAGCCTCATTACTGTCTTCTCTATAACTAAATAGTTCCCATGCTGAGTGTTGCTCCCTATCACGTGCTGGATGATAGTATATCAAATCCTGAGTTTGTACTTCCTGTGAACCAACTACATGATCGACATTCCCATGAGGTTCCACCTCAAATGTATGATCCTCCTGTGGTTCCACCTCAAACTCAACTCCTTGCAACACCTGCACTGAACCCGTACCTACACCAGAACCAATGAAAGTTTTCTTGTATTCTCCACTTTCATTGAAACCCATATTCCTGTAAAGCACTACCTTTGAAGTAACGTCATCTAACCTCCAAAGCTTATTACCCACTATACCTTTACGGTATCCCAGGAATATGCACTTGACCTTAACCGGTTCAAGCATCCCTTGCTTAATACTAGCAAGCCAACCAAAAAACCCTAACATATCTACAGGTGTCTTAAATCCAATCGCTGATGATGGTGACCTATTCACTAGATATGTAGACATGGTTGTATCCTCTGCCCAAAAAACCTTGGACAGACCAGACTGAATCAGAAAACAACGTACCTTAGCCAAGAGTGTCACATTCGTCTCCTTAACCAACCCATTCTGCTGCTGTATCACTGCAACACCCAAATGTTTGGTGACCCCACTCTTCATACATTATTGTGTAGACCTCTAATTACAAGAATCAAGAACATTACCCGTCTTGATCTTCCACCCAGTCTGATATTCCTTTTCCTGCTCCTTTACCAAGAAGTCCGTGTTTGTCTTCTCTTCAGGTTGTTTGTCCTCCAACCGTCTTTGAGCCACTGCAGTATAATCATTACTAACCTGAAAAACCTCAGCTTTACGATCCCCTTGAGCTCCCTGCAGTTCCACCTCAAACCAAACATGTTTTTCATCATGTACTCCATGGACTCTTATTTCAACACCAGGACCAAGTTGTTTGAACCCAACTTGTTTTGAACCTCCATGCTTTTGTACAATATTCTCATTGAGCTTTTCGATGTTTAACCTAGTATTTATACTATCCATTCTTCTTTAACCTTGCTACAAACCTTGTCAAGTTATTTCTTAACCAACTTTACCGACAAGCCTCACAAGCCGTGTGCAATATACTCGTTGTTGCTATAATACCCCTTCTTGCAAATCGATAATTAGAAAACCCTAAACCCTCGATCTCGAACAAGCAAACCCGATCGTAAACTTAAACCCCAAGCAAATCACGACCGAAACTTAAACCACAAGAAGTACTAAACGCAACAACAAACTTTTCTTTTTAAACTTAAATACAAAGTCGATAACAGAGGTTGATTTTGAATTAAAACCCAATACCTTCGACCTTAATAAAACACAAAAAAACAAAGTTCAACCTGCCACACTTTTCTTATCACGTGAGAAAAGCAATCAAGCACCTTTATAGTCAATACTCATCACATGAAGTAACTACAAATCGACCAATCACTGGTCACCTTTTCTTACTTCTTTACGTGTGGGTTTTAAAAACTTTAAAACACTTCTTCAACCTCTCAATAACCTGCAACTCCAAGAAACTAATTCGAAACCGAAACCGTTTCTTTTTCGACGCCTAATCTAGCAACAATCTTCATAGACACAAAGAACCTTGCTCTGATACCACTTGTTGGATAAACCTCGACAACAAACCTGAAGATCGAAACGCGGAAGCTAGAACCTTGAGGACAATCGACAGTTGCAACACCAAAACCTTGGTGATCGAATAAGAGGAACAAGAAACTACACACAAGCAGATAATATGCACACGATAACGTACCCTCTTAATACTGAATAAAGCTTACAATTCGAGCCAAGAAGAAAGAATGAACGGTACAATTATCCCTCCCCCTCACCTCTTTATTATAGAGATGAGAGGGAAGTAAACCAACTCTAAACCGAGTTGAAACATAGCTGCTACTACAAAGGAGGAAAAACTGTCGACCTTTAATGCCCTACCCTCTATGGTATATATAGAGTTGGAACCGACATATACATCCCTAATTGGGCTAAACTTGGCCTAAACATTCACTTGACCCCCTAAACAATCTAATATGTATACTGATATATATAACAACTATTTTAACATTTTAGATCATTCTACGTTGTTCGATGATGTTATTGATGACATCATCCATGTGGTTCCGTTTGAATTAAATGGAGTAACGTATAAAAAAGGTATTACATAGTTGACGAGATTTACCCAGAGTGGAAAAATTTTGTCAAATCATTTACAGTGACACGAGACGAGAAATATGTATTATAAAAAAGGCGTCAAGAAGGTGCATGAAAAGATGTCGAACGAGCTTTTGGTGTCCTACATAGGGCAATTATACAACAATCGGCGCGTGCTTACACTGTCAACAAGTTACGAAGAATCATGTATATTTGAATCATATTGCATAACATATAACATGATTTTGAAAGATCAAAAGTTTGCGATAAGTAAACTCAACGAGTTGTATATTAGTCGGGAACAAAATATACAACGTACTTTGATCGAGAGATGTGAAGTACAGTGACGAAAAGCAAAAGAATTACATGATAAAAGAACACACGAAAGTCTTCAAACCAAGTATTATGGATCATATTTGGAAACAACGTTAACAAAAAAATTAGTTTATCAATAATTTGATGTATTTTCATCTTATAGGATTTTTTTTGATATTTTTCGTATTTTTTTATCTTCGTATGTTTTTCGTATTTTTTTATCTTCATATGTTTTTCGTATTTTTATTTAATGAATGAAATATTAGTTTTTTTGAGAAAATCGAAAATAAAATAAAATGATGAGTTAAAAAGGTATTTTAGCTTGAGTTACTAATTACCAGTGAGAGAGTATTTTAATGTGTAAATGTTAAAAGTGAGAATGATAAGATTGCATCAAAAAGTAAGGCTTGACATGTTATCGCACTTAAAGCTCTAAGTCTAACATTTACTTATAGCCATTGAAATAAAATATGAGTAAATGATAAGGTGACATCGGGGTTTTACGTGGGTCAGGCTGTTTTGAAAGTCGTCTCGTGCAAAGTGACAAAACACAATAAAGCATGCATTAAAAATCAACACGTGTTTATTTCTTTTGCGTTTGAGACATTTGGTTTCTTTGCACCTGAGGCGGTGGAGCTACTCAACCGAGTTCACCGGATTATGCACAACAATGTTATGACACATAAATCCACGGATGTGATTTTTAAACGTATTGGCTTTGCAATCCAAAAAGAGTTAGCGGCGCATCTTGTTGCCCGTTTGCCTTCCATGACTATGTAAATCCTATTTTTAATAATGTAAAAAAAACCTATAACATAAAAATTTCTTAGGATGGATGTGATTAATTATACAAAGCTAGCTTGTTGCCAATTATTTCAGTTTATATATCAATTATAATTCCTTATTATGATTTATTGGGATAATATATTATTCATGTTTTATTAACGTTCACACAATTTGTTGAAGACAACAAAAAATATGAGTCTTGATCAAGGTGTAGCGGATTTTGAAATTAGTAGGCATAACATTCACACAATGTATATATGCTATCGATCAAACTACACTGATGTTGGTATCATGTTTAATTAAAAGTGTTTAGTTAGAATGATACACTATGTACGAAAAAAAACTACATCTAGGAAACATCAACATGATTCGTAGCAAAATTAAATACAGATAATTGCTACGAGTAGATTAGTAAAATGATACGTACTTCTCATTCTTGACCATTTCCATGTCAAGACTTGGTCCAAATAAAATATCCATTGAAAAGTTTGACCATTAAATAATCTATAACGTTATAACATGAATATATGTGAGCCTTGTCTTCCTGCACTTTTGAACTACTACTACAAGTCAATCCTCAACTACAAATGCAAAAACCAACTACATTTTAGAATTTAGTTTTCAACTGTAATAAATATATATGGGGTTTGCACATACTTTTATCTTTCTGTATGTGTTTAAAACGAGTTCTTTAACCCGTGCTCCGCTGCGGAGCGCGGGGTTTTACGTTAATTTACGTTAAACGGAGTTGTTCGTTAAAGACGGATGTTTTAACAGTAGGTAAAACAAAAGGACTATTTATGTAACTTTTCACGGATCGCTTCTGTTGTGATAGGTAAACAGAAGGACTTTTTGTTTACATTTTTGTTAAAATGTCAGTCACTAACGACTAACTTTGCAACGGAACCATAACACAAGGACTATTTCCGTATAGTATTTACTTGGGGTTGGTTCATTAAGGACTAATTTTGCAAAGGACCGATAACGCAAGAACGTTTTGTTAAAATGACAGTCATTAAGAACTAACTTTGCACGGACTGATAATCTTCAGGATTATTTCCATATATTATTTCTCGGGGGTGGTGAAAATTTTTGTTCGGATTGATGAGTCCGGTAAATGTTATATACTGTAGTAATAATTTATAATTGTATAAAACTTTGACCCCGTTCGTACAGCAAGATGACACAACTAGCACAAAAAATGTACGTTTGTGCTTATGACTTATGAGCATGCACAGATAAAAAGTATAGTCTGTATTTTTTTTCTAGGGAAAACTTCAACAAAATCTCTAGTAAGGAGCTAGAATGAAAAATTACAAGATGAATGAGGTTACAAATCCAATCGAACCACTTGGATTTACGATATCTATTCTAATTAACAATCCACATTTGGGAAAGAACCTTGGTGTCGTCTAAGAGTGTGTCTTTTCTAAAAGGCTTTAGATCAAAGTACAGGCATGCAGTTTCTAAAACGCCAAAGAACCCAAAAAAGTAGTTTGAACTACCACATCAAAACACACATCTGTCGAATTTTTGAGGTTAGCCGAATCCCCCCATTTGATTAGGGAGACCACTGACTTGGGAAAAATCATTAAAATCCAACCATGCTGCAACCAAACCACATATATTGGAAGCCAACAAACATTCTATGGGTAAGTGTTGGGCAGTTTCAATGCCCTCGTCACAAACCGGGCAACGAATTGAATGAACTTCGATCCCATAGGCATCTAGGTTAAACCTAGTAGGTAAACGATCCAAAGAGAGTACTCTCCATGTGTATATGTTTACCTTTAGGTAAACGATCCAAAGAGAGTCTCCATGTGTTTACATTTACCTTTATAAGAGAACGATTCCATCGGATTTGATCAAATTGTTGTATGACTATTATCAATTTTCTAACATAGATGAATAAATTTTACTAATTTTAAAGATGCATAATAAGAACACACACCAAATGGTACTATAAGCTCTAACGGTGATCAAACTACATGTAGATTTATTCTGTCAAAATTAATGTCTGTCACATAGTTAAGTTATTCCAAACAAAGATTAACCTTAACTATGAATCCACATTTCATCAGAGGCTCGTTGTTGTAGGGATATGATCATAATCCTTCTCATATACAGTAGTATATTTCATAGTTACATATACAAACTGACGATACATTATTTACATACGATTAGCCTGATTTCTAGTGCTAGTCGAGTCATTATCAATACTAATTACCGTGAGCCTTCCACAAAACTTTAATCGACAAAAAATTTAAAATTATATATTCCAAAGCGCGTTATGCATAAATTTTTATTAGTTTGCGTGATTAGTGGTCATCTAAACACGACAAACGAATTTCCATGAAAATCCATGCACGAAAGACAAAGTATACGCTGATGATTCCACACGATATGTATGTGTCGCGAAATTTGAAACATATGACAAAACATCAGTCCCCATTGAAGATATATTTAAACTTGCATAGCCGGCCGAAGAACAAGTCTTATTAAAAAAAAGGATCATATTCCCCCTTCTAAACAACTTCTCTTTGATGGAGTTCATAACGTTAAAAACCATGGATCAACCAACAAATTCAAATGAACAGGATGATCAGACCGAGTTGCAAGATGGGCGATCCTATGGGTGCATGTATTGCAAGCATGGATTCACCACAGCACAAGCGTTGGGTGGACACATGAATGTACACCGTAAAGACAAAGCCAAGAGTAGGTCCAGTTTCTCAAGCAAAAAGACTAACTCTAAACATAACCAACCATGTTCGATCACAAGTTGCACTCTTGGTCATCATCAAGAGGGACAAACTCAGGAGTTCTTGTTAAGCTCAAGTCCTACGATAACTGATGAAAATTGTGGCAAATACCAAAACCTTAGTGGATCGATGACAAGTCCATCATTAGAGGAGATGAGAGTATTGGGCTTAAGCTTAAGCTTAGAGTTTGGTCAGTCCCTTCAAGAAGAAAGCATGCGAGGAAGAAATGAGGACAAGGAATTAGATTTGGAGCTTCGTCTGGGATATGATCCGTAAAATTGGTCTTGGATCAGTATCTAGTTAACCATACTTGTCGATCAAGATTCTTAAGATGTTATGTAGATATACATATATGTAGGCAAGTATTGTGATGCAAAAACACCAAATAAATATGATACAGTACTTATTTGGTGAAATGCTCATATTTGTAGACAAGTTTCATCTTCTTGTTGGTTTTCTGTGTCCTTTAATAAGAGTTCGAATCAATTTTGTGAGGCAGTCCTTTCCTATGTTATAGTACTAGAAATTATGTGAAAAATAAACTATTTTCATTTTTGATGCTAATAAATGTGCTAATTAGTACAGTAATATAATGATTTTAGTATATGTTAGATTTCACGTTCTATGTCCATGCTGGTTGTTTAGCATAGTTGTAGTGTTAGTTTGTCTCAGTTCGGTCTGGTTTAGTCTGGTGGCCAGGTGTGATGTTAGTATCGGTGCCTTTCAAAAAATAAAAACGAAGTTTGTGTTGCACAAATAGATCGAGCTAGATGTTGGATTTTTTAACATTCCAATTAAGAATATAATAAGACTACAAAACTCTGCAATGTTTTCTTTAGATTTTCAATTCACCTGTAAAACGCATTAGCATTTACGCTCAACCATATGGTCGTGTCGTGTGCTGTCTACTTGCATTGGCAAGAATTTCTCTAAGCACTACTCTCTTTTTTTCTTACCACGAAAGCTATTCATTGTACAAAACAAGCAAAGTGTTGGTTTTGACTATATTCAGTACAAGAGAGTTAACATGTTCAACACTACAAGAATTTAATTAACTTTGTAACATTCAACTTGACCATGATAACCTTAGAATGGTCCTTTAACCAGAAAAGGTTTCAACAAAAGCACCAGTGGTCTAGTGGTAGAATAGTACCCTGCCACGGTACAGACCCGGGTTCGATTCCCGGCTGGTGCAGACTTTTTTGTTTTTTTTTGCATCAATCATTACTTTTTACTTGCAGGCCATCTGCAAAGCCAACATTTTACGTTTTGAAAATGCATACACATAATTACTAGCATTATCGCATCGTCAGATATACGAACAAGAATATAACCACAAATAAATTGCTACTATGGCACATTGACTGGAACATATAAATGGTTCATATACGATCCTTTTCACGGATACGCCATTTGTTTATGACCTGAAACTTCATCACGGATACATCCCGTCAGTTGTGAGGATCCTGTTGAAACTAATTCTCAATTTGCTCGAAAATCTGGAGTTATACTCAAAACAACAGCAATTAACCAAACAGCAAAGCAATTAACCAAAATCTGGCCTACGGCATGTCAAACCAATATATTCAATTAACCTGCGCAAACTAAATTTCTGGTTGGTTACCATGATTTACACAAAATATCAAATTGATCCGAGAATACATTTGTTTTGCGGTTTCATACACCAATGCAATCTGCTACATTAAATACATATAGGATATACGAACTTCAAACATATCTATGTTATCCTTGACAAGTCCCTAATAGATATACAACTTGAGCTCAATACTAGACTTGTAAGCTATTGTTACCTCATCAAAAAAAAAAAACTAGACAAACCCTTTTGTCGAAGAAACTGCATGGTAAGATACACATATTTTCAAGAGATCGACGTCCAAAATAGTAGAGTCTGATATCACAAAACACATACGTTTATGTCACTTTAATAAGAAGAACCACCATGACAAAGATACAGGTCATTAAAAGCATCACAAGCCAGGTGAAGCATGAAGTCATGGAAGTCTCTGAGTAAATGGCTACTGCCTGTGTATTGGCTCGTCCGGTGCTTGCTAAACTATGCTCGACTGCCTGCTCTGTTGAATCAAGGATCTGCACTCATATTACAGCAGAAATATTAACAAAAAGGGTCGATAAAGCTCCAAAAACAGTTTAGTTAACAGAATGTAACGTCTAAAGACTTACTTTTTCAGTGTTCTTTATGGATTGATTCATCATGAGAGTACTCTCTTTGAGCTGCTGTGCCAGCTCGACCATTTCATCAGTCAAGTCTTCTTGGAGCTTCCTGTTTGCAACATTTTAAGAGGTAAATAAGTAGTATTCGGTTGAACCAGGTGACAAGTCAAACGTTACAGATTTTCATTAGAGTATCATAACCAATGATCTAAACTCTAAACCATAACCTGTAACAGTAACTGTGTCTTTGAAAATCTTGTGCATGGGGCTATCATCAATTTGATAGGACTTGTATCACTTGGGGGGCAAAAATTTTTTACCAACAGTAGTTTTTCCTCTGTTTTCAACACTCAACAGGGGCCTGTTGAATCACAAAATGTCAACGAAAAACATGATATCATTACAAAAAATTTACATAATTAACACTTTTAAACTCACTTATTTCTTCTTCTCAACCCTGGAGAAGGATTGATACTTTCTTCTTCGGCTTTTGTTATCTTTACACTATCAAGAAGTGTCAGCAGTGAGCGGCTCTAAAGATACCACATCGTTCGACTAGCAAATAACAGGAAAGTGCATATCAAATTAGATGGCATCATACACGGTAAATTCTAACAAAAAACGACTCAGTGAGGCAACAAATAATGACATATAGAATACCACATACCTCAGGGGAAGCCAAACTGGCAGCAATTGCTTCAATTTTCTCAGCGTAATCACTCAATG
>BQNB010025995.1:0-35000 GCA_026074375.1 Tanacetum coccineum
GATTCTAAGATTTTCAAGGATGGGTTAAATTTGGAGATGATCAGTTATGATAATGGTGTATTTGATTTTGATTGGTGATGTTGTTCTTAATGATGAAATAGAAATGGGGATATAAGTAAAAAAAGTTCTGGTGTTTATAAATGATGGAGATGAGTTTATATGAAAAATTGATGGTAAAAGATCATGAAGATGAGTAATTATAGGATAATTTTACTGCTTAAGTGGTAACAATTTCTCGGGAACAAAGAAATATTAAGGATCAAACAACGGTGATGGTGATAATATCAGAGATGGAGTCAAAACAACTAGTGGAGTAATAGGATCCGGGGGTGAAATAGGTGATTCTTTAGCATAAAATGCTCGCACGTCCTTCAAATAAGGATTATTATAAAAAAGTGAGAATTTTTATGGGATCATATCATTCCTAGAATCTTTAAAAGAAGTGCTTCCCGATGTAGCTGATGAAGCCGAAGTATAGTTATGAATATTCATAGTGGAAAAAGCATTTTTCTTATCGAACTCAGATGAGTGATAGTAGAATGAGGGGACGAAGACATGACTGTAACAACCTAGTAGTAAATAACATAAGTTACTTGTATAATAGTATAATAGTTATGTATTTTTACATACTATTCGGAAAAATTAGTGGCATCTTCATAATTCAAGGAATGTAGTGGCACGGAGGACATTGATGGCAAAAGAAATGTAGTTATAGTTAAGGTTTTATCTTTGTTCTCTATAACCGTAAGCTCTGATACCACTCTGTAACACCCCCATTTTGATAAATATAGCAGCGTAAGCTAATTTGGGGTATTACTTCATGAATCACAGACACAATCATAGAAAACGACTCAAAAGAGACGTTTTTTAAAGATACGTTATCATTCATTAAAATCAAAGTTTTACAAAGGCAGGTCCTAAAATCTAGAAATATAAAATGTGAATGATAACAAACTTTAGCCATCTTCAAGTCTATGTCACTCCATGTCATAAGACTTTCAATTACCTGGGATAAACATGCATAAAAAGAGTCAACACGAAGGTTGAGTGAAATTCATAGGTTTGAAATGTAATAGTTGAATACAAGTTATTATAATAGAAATATTCGCATTGCAGGGATAATTATCATGGAGAATATTATTTATCATAGAGAACATTATTATCATGGAGAATATTATTATCATAGAGAACATTATTATTGCATCTAAGCTCATGAATCACATATTTAAACTCAATAAAATCATAAGCTTCTACGTTGGGGAACAGATGTCCCCGTGGAAAGGTAACTTGCCAAGGTTACCCATTGGATCAAATATAGTGTGTTTGGCTACCCTATGAATGGGTATACAAACGGGAGCCGTCACCCCCAATAGATCTATTCACAGTACTTGCGTTTACTCGTAAGCAATTAATGGTTCATGATATGGAAATAGTGGCACTGGAAGCTACTTAGGCGATAATATATCTGGATAGCATACATTTAGAAAACACTTGCATTCATGGTTTAAGCATGTATCCCCCTCACGGGTTTATGAAATATAAGAGATTTAAAAGTGAGGCTATGAACTCACCTTAACAGGGAAATCTAATTGATGGCAAAAGTATATCAAATGAAATGCGTCTGTATGGTAGTACGATGGGCAGGAAAGTTCAGAATATCGATTGAAAGAAAGCAGCTTTGTCACGTAACCTGAGGATATTGTCGGTTTTAGTTTCTGTTGTCAAATCTTCGTAGAAGATGTTATTTCATATTTGTTTTTCTATTAATTTATGGTATAGTTGTATCACTGTTCGGGCTATCATAATTCAGAGGCCACGTAGTATTGTTTTATCATATTTATTAATTTATGGCTATAGTGTATCACTGTTCGGGCTATCATAATTCAGAGGCCACGTAGTATCGTTTGAGGAGTCATGGCAACTTTAATAGATCGTAACACAGCAAACTCGATCATGAGCGCAAAGATACTTAATGGAACCCTCACAATGAAATTCCCTAGTATCGTGATTACGTATATTTGTATGTTGTTTCAAAAGCTGTAGTTGATGATAAATTACATTTATGTTATATATTGAAATTAATTTAAAATGCGTCGATATGATGATTAATAACGAAGGAGTGTGTGGGTTTTAATAAACGAGTTGGAATTTTAACCCGCGCGTTGCGGCGGGGGGCGAATAAAAGAAACTTGAGAGGTCTTTTTTATTTTTAATTTTTAAAAATTATGGTAAAAAAAGTCGTAAAACCAATTAAACGTTGAGGGATCCGTTTTTGTTAATTTTTTTTTACTTTGGGCGATTTTTGGGCTAAATTTTTGGCCATTATGTAGCACTGTTGCAAGCACTGTGTGTACAGTTGCCACAGGTCAATGTCTCAAGTCAGACATTGAGGAATTGATAGATATGAGTAATTGGGTTTTAGAAACATTTATCTATATTGTTTTATAATTTATATAAAAATATATCTGATTATATTTGTTAAGAAGTATCAATTGGCAATTTATACCTCCTTTGGTATTTAATTAAATTGCCAAAGCAACGTCCCGTATGTTAACTTTTTACAAAATCAACCTTTTTAGTTTAGAAAATGGTGAGATTAGCCCTTGTGGTTTTTACTTTGGATTAATTACAGGACATGGTCTTGTATTTCTAGTTTGAAAAGTTGGCAAATATACCCCTTGCATGGATTGCGACTTGCAAACCACCCACCCAGATCCAAATTTGCATGCAAGTATTTTTTAAGATTCAAATGATATTTGGTAGGTTTTATAGCTTATTAATATAAGCTAAAATAAGATGTTTTAACGTAACGAAAGTTTAAAATAACTATTCGTTAAGCTAGAAATCAAAACGAGTCGTTTTAGGGTTTTAAAACGAAAACGCGTAGGTTTTTAATTCAAATATTTTCAAGACTTAATAAAGTGATTATAATATTGTTAGATAAGCTTATTAAAGTAGCTTATAGCAATAGTTTAGGGTTTTAGCTTATAGATTAAAGAAAAACATGAAATTAGGGTTTATGAGGTACGGTTTGGATCAAAACTTGAAAACGAATGGTTTTTGATCTCTATAACTTTAACAAGTGTATATTTATGATCATATGAACATTATAAGAGTATTGAAATAGAAATGGAACTTATAGAACCTGGGTTTGAGCTTAAAGGTTCAAAAATGGGCCGAAATGGGGACTTTTGCTTCGTACGCCTAGGATCACGACCTCGGGGCTTCAAGACTTGAACTTTTGGCTTCACTTCTGCTCTTGGGACTCTTAGAACTCTTCTTGATCAGACCTTGGATGCCATAGATGATTAGAAGTGAGAAATGAAGGTGTGAGTTTGAATGAAGGGTGTTCGCCCCTTTTTATAGTGTTGAAGACCCTTGGAGCCCAAGTTTGCATTAGCTAGGTGTCAAGTGCAGGTGCAAGGCTTGGAGAGCAAGGTGTAGTGATGAGGATAGATATCTGGTGAGTCATAGTGGTAAGTTGGAGTGTTTGTGTGGTTGATTTGTAGCCGCGGGTAAGAAAGATCAACAAGGAGGTGATGTGAAGCTTTAGTGGCCAAGTAATGTGATTGAGGAGCTTGTAAGCTGCTATGGAGACTTAGTAGCTTAGTCATAGAGAAGCTTGGTTATTATTTTTGGTTAAAAGTGGGTAACAATAAAGAAAAAGGGCGCGGGTTCACTTTTAGTTCGGGTTAGGGTTTTTAACTTTGATTTCATGTACAATGGTGTTATAAGGAGGTAAATGAAATGTAATTGTTGTATCTTAACTGTTTACGACTTATTTGGATTAATGGTTTTGGGTAAAAATAAAGAAACGGGCCATGGTTTAGTAATTAGCTCGGTTTAGGGTTTAGGGTTTATATTTCATGTAATCTTATGAAATGCAAAGGAATATAGATTGTAAATGAAGTGCATTGATTGCTTGTAACTTATACTTATTAGTTTGTACAAGTTTCCTTTGAAAAACGGAGGTAAAACAAAATTTTTGGATATCGTGCATTAATGACTTATACATTATGCTTTAAGAGACTTGTACCTTATTTTGGAGGGAATTCATATTTGAGTTTGATGCATAGATTACTTGTACACTTGCTTTGGTTGATTGTATATTCACTTACAATGTTTACATTATCCAAAATTAGGGTTTTGACCTAACGTTAACGATTTATGTTCATTTGGTATAAATGTTGTGAAATCTTCGTTAAATGAATAACGTATATGATTAAATGGATAATAGATTAATGACTTGACATATTAGGATGTTTACTTGATGTAAACATAGATAGAATAGGCATAGGTCGTTGCGAGAGCTCGTTTACTTTAGAAATGTAAACTAAGTTATGTAATGGAATGGAATGAAACGAAAATTTATTCCCGTGAAAAAGTAATACTTAATAAAGTAAGTAGATATTACATTGATAAAATACTGGAAAATTACGGGTTGTTATATAATCACATTTTTGTCGCATTTTCGACACCCAACATACCACAATCCTTACTTTTTTTTATGATCACAATAGTTCCAACAACGATGGAAACATCACCCTAGACGATGCAAATATTTCAACCCATATAAAACATTGCTATAATATACCAACAATCATGTTTATTTAAACAACTCGAGGTTTGTATCGACGTACATTTTCAAGATCCATCACGTCGTCAATGTTCCTAAATGGAAACTTATCAATGGACTCTTCATGAGTGGAGAACTTTGAGCTCGTAGATATATTGGAAATTGTATAAGTAGATTGCGCTATTTACTCGCCTTGGACATCAACCTACACACGAAAAATGTATAATTAAAGCCCATGGGTATGATAAATTTAAACTGTGTATTTCATAATTTTGGTTCATATATGATATATTACCTCGTTCTATTGTCCTCGCTGTCCGAACATGATGTTTTTCCTTTGATGGAAGAGAAGTTTTGTACCGCGAAAAACGTTTTGGACAGCCATATTACCTAAAAATCATATTTATAAAATGTGTTTGAGAAGTCATCTTTAATTAGTGAACCAATGTATCTTTAAAACTGATTTTGAATTATCAGTAACAACAATCTCTAGCATCGTCATTGTAGAATGAATGGTTGATGAAATCAATTTAAAAAATGGCTATTGGAACTTTTTATTTCATTCCAAAATTATGTTGTATAAAAATGATCACAGAAATCTGAGAGTCGTGTAAACACTTTCAGTATTTCGATGGTTCTATCGAAATCTTAAATCGGATAAAACTCAGATTATGAAACGAAAATGTGTTTTTGAATTGTATGAAAAACAGACCAGAGATTGTATAAAAAATATATGACTCCACAATGATTTGCAGTTATTAAACTGCAAAGAGTTTTTTTGGTCATATATATTTTTTTCAATCTCTGAGTTTTGTTTTTCTTCTATCAGCAAAACAACATTTTTTCGTTTCCTAATCTGCGTTTTATCCGATTTAAGATTTCGATATGAATTGAACCATCGAATACTTGAAAGGTTTACACGACTCTCAGATTTCTGTGATCATTTTTATACAACATAATTTTGGAATGAAATAAAAAGTTCCAATAGCCATTTTTTAAATTGATTTCATCAACCATTCATTCTACAATGACGATGCTAGAGATTGTTGTTACTGATAATTCAAAATCAGTTTTAAAGATACATTGGTTCACTAATTAAGAAGGACTTCTCCAAACCATTTTTTAAATATGATTTTTAGGTAATATGGCTGTCCAAAACGTTTTTCGCGGTACAAAACTTCTCTTCCATCAAAGGAAAAACATCATGTTCGGACAGCGAGGACAATAGAACGAGGTAATATATCATATATGAACCAAAATTATGAAATACACAGTTTAAATTTATCATACCCATGGGCTTTTAAGTATACATTTTTTCGTGTGTGGTTGATGTCCAAGGCTGAGTAAATGCGCAAGTCTACTTATACAAATTTCAATATATTACGAGCTCAAGTTCTCCACTCATGAAGAGTCCTCATTGATAAGTTTCCATTTTTAGGAACATTGCGCGTGATGGATCGTTGAAAAAATGTAGTCGATAAAACCTCGAGTTGTTTAAATAAACATGATTGTTGGTATATTATAGCAATGTTTTATATGGGTTGAAATATTTGCATCGTCTAGGGTGATGTTTCCATCGTTGTTGGAACTATTGTGATCATAAAAAAAAGTAAGGATTGTGGTATGTTGGGTGTCGAAAATGCGACAAAAATTGTGATTATTATCAACCGTAATTTTCCAGTATTGTTTTCAATGTAATATTACTTTCTTTATGAAGTATTACTTTTTCACGGGAATTAAATTTTGTTTCATTCCATTCCATTAATAACTTAGGTTATCATGCTAAAGTTAACAAGCTCTCGCAACGGACCTATGCTATTTATCTAGGTTTAATCAAGTCATATCTTCCTATTATGTTAAGCTCAATTAATCTATTTGCTTTTATCATATACGTTATTCATTTAACGAAGATGTTCACATCATTTATTCCAATTTATGTTCTATAAATCGTTAACGTTAGGTCAAAACCCTAATTTTGGATAATGTAAACATTGTAAGTGAATATACAATCAACCAAAGCAAGTGTACAAGTAATCTATGCATCAAACTCAAATATGAATTCCCTCCAAAATAAGGTACAAGTCTCTTAAAGCACTAATGTATTAAGTCATTTAATGCACGATATCCAAAAATTTTGTTTTACCTCCGTTTTTCAATGGTAACTTGTACAAACTAATAGTATAAGTTACATGCAGAATCAATGCACTTCATTTACATCTATAAGTCCTTTGCAGTTTCATAAGATTTAATGAAATATAATCCTAAACCCGCTACGAGCTAATACTAAACATGGCCCGTTCTTTATTTTTACCCAAAAACCATTAATCCAAATAAGTTGTAAACACTTAAGATACAACAATTACATTTCATTTACCTCCTTATAACACCATTGTACACTAAATCAATGTTAAAAACCCTAACCCAAACTAAAAGTGAACCCGCGCCCTTTTTCTTTATTGTTACCCACTTTTAACCAAAAAAATATCTCAAGCTTCTTATGATAAGTACTAAGTCTCCAGTAGCAGCTTACAAGCTCTCAATCACATTACTTGGCCATAAAGCTTCCACATCACCTCCTTGTTGTATCTTTCTTACCCGGGCTTACAATATCAACCAACAAACACTCCAACTTTCCACTATGATCTCACTCAGTTATCTATCTCATCACTACACCTGTCTCCCAAGCTGTGCACCTGCACTTCGAACTACTAATGCAAAAGATTGGGCTCCAAGGTCTTCAACACACTATAAAAGGCGCATGCGAAACAACCCTTCATTCAAACTCACACCTTCATTTCTGCACTTCTAAGCATCTTATGGCATCCAAGGTCTGAGCAAGAAGAGTTCCTAGTCAGTCCCTAAGCAGCAGTCGTGAGCAAAAAAGTGCATAGTCTTGAAGCCTCGAGGTCGTGATCCTAGGCCGTACGAAGCAAAAGTCCCCATTTCGGCCATTTTTGAACCTTTAGCTCAAACCCCGGTTCTATAAGTTCCATTTCTATCTTCAATACTCTTTAAGTTTGTAATATGATCATGTGAAATATACACTTGTTAAAGTTGATATGAGATCCATAAAAACCATTCGTTTTCAAGTTTTGATCCAAACCGTACCTCATAAACCCTAATTTCATGTTTTTCTTTAATCTATAAGCTAAAACCCTAAACTATTGCTATAAGCTACTTTAATAAGCTTATCTAACAATATTATAATCACTTTATTAAGTCTTGAAAATATTTGAATTAAGTAAACTACGCGTTTTTCGTTTTAAAACACCTTAAACGACGCGTTGTTTGCTTTCTAGCTTAACGAATAGTTATTTTAAACTTTCGTTACGTTAAAACATCTTATTTTAGCTTATATTAATAAGCTATAACCTGCAAATATCATTTGGAATCTTAAAAATAGCTTGCATGCAAATTTGGACTAGTTTTGCAAGTCGAATCCATGCAAGGGGTATATTTTGCCAACTTTTCAAACTTATAAATACAAGGACCATTTCTGTAATTAATCCTGAAAGTTAAAAAACACATCGGGGCTAATTCTCACCATTTTCTAAACTAAAAGGTTTGATTTGTAAAAAGTTTAAACTATAAGGATTTTGCTTGCAGTTTATTTAATTACCAAAGGGTATATATTGCCAATTTGATATTCTTAAAAATATAAAATAATATATTTTTATATAAATTATAAAAATATAGATAAATGTTATAAAACCCAATTACTCATATATACAATTCTCAAATGTCTGACTGACATTTGACCTGTGGCACTGTAGCAGCTACAGTGCTTGGCTCAGTTTACACAGTACTGGGCGCCAAAAAAATTTTTAGCCAAAAAATGCACCAAGTAAAAAAAATAAAATTCACAAAACAGACCCTTCAATCGTTTTATCTGTTTATCCGACTTTTTTTTTACATATTACTAATTTTGTCAAAAAATTAAAATTAAATAGAAAACAAGACCTCTCGCAAGTGTTCTTTTATTCGCCCTCCCCGCCGAACGCCCTGGCGGGTTAATTAGCAACTCGTTTATTGTAAACCCGTGACACATTCTTTCGGTTTTTTATTAAATTATCAATCAGAGCGATGTTTAAATTTAATTCATTATCATATTAAATGTAATTTATCATTCAGAACTGCATGCGCTTTGTGGATGAAAACATAAAATATTATTCGTTATCACGATACTAGGGAATTTCATGTGAGGTTCCAATTTAAGTATTTGTAACTTGAACGTCTGTTTGCTGGTTTTGTGCAGATTTAAGTGGCCATGACTCTCTCAACGCCATTAGACTATGTGGGCCTCTGAATAATGATAGCTATCCGAACAGTGTAACACTAATTATCCATAAATAGTATAAATATGTTAAAACAATACTAGTGGCCTCCTGTAATTATGATAGCTCGAAAAGTGATACAGTATATCCATAAATTAATAAATTATGATAAAACATTTATGAAGATTTGACAATGAAACTACACTCGACATATTTACTAGGTTACGTGACAAAGCTGCTTTCTTTCTCAATCGATTTATGAACTTTCCTGTCCATGTACTGAACCATAACTAGACGTCATTTCGCATTGGATCATATCTTTTGCCCATCGCATTAGATTTCCCTGTTAAGGTGAGGTTCATACCTCACTTTTTAAAATTTTAATAAACCTCTTATATTTTATAAACCGTAAGGGGGATACATGCCTTTAACTTGATGCTATGTGTTTTTCTAAAATGTATGCTATCCAGATATATTATGCTATTAGCGAAGTCCAGTGCACTCTATTTTCCATAACTATGAACCATAATGGCCTTTACGCATGTAAACGACAAAGTTTAAGTATTGCTGAATAGATCTATGGGGGTGAGTATCTCCCAAGGTAGTATCTCCTAATATCTCTTTGGGTAATATCTCCCAAAATCTCTTTGGATAATAGATCCTAGTATCTCTTTTGATAGTGACTCCTAGTATGTCTCAGGTAGAAGCTCCTGATTCTATCGAGTTTAAATATGTGATTCATGAGCTTAGATGCAATAATAATGTTCTCCATGATAATAATGTTCTCCATAATAATAATGTTCTCCACAATAATAATGTTCTCTATGATAATTATCCCTGAAATGTGAATATTTCCATTATGATAACTTGTATTCAACTATTACATTTCAAACCTATGAATTTCACTTAACCTTTGTGTTGACCCTTTTTAGCATGTTTATCCTAGGTAATTGAGCAATTTATGGCATGGAGTGGCATGGACTTAAAGATGGCTAAAACTTGTTATCATTCACATTTTATGTTTCTAGATTTTGGGACCTGCCGTTGTAAAACTCTGATTTTAATGAATGATAACGTATCTTTTAAAAATGTCTCTTTTGAGTCGTTTTCTATGATTGTGACTGTTGTACTATGAAGTAATACCCCAGATTAGCTTCCGCTGCTATATTGTAAAAATGGGGGTGTTACAGAATGGTATCAGAGCCATGGTTATAGAGAACAAGGTTAAAACCTTAACTATAACTACTTTTCTTTTGCCATCAATGTCCTCCGTGCCACTACATTCCTTGAATTATGAAGGTGCCACTACTTTTTCCTGAATAATATGTAAAATACATAACTATTATACTATTATATAAGTAACTTATGTTATTCTCCACTGGGTTGTACAGTCATGTCTTCGTCCCCTCATTCTACTATCACTTCATCTGCATTTGATATGGAAAATACTTTTTCCACTATGAATATTTATAACTATACCTCGGCTTCATCGGGAAGCACTTCTTTTAACTCTTCGGAAGATTCTAGGGATGGTATGATCCTACCAACATCCTCACTTTTCTATAATAATCCGTATTTGAAGGACGTGCAAGCATTTTATGCTAAAGAATCACCTATTCCACCACCAAATCCTATTACTCCACCAGTTATTTTAACTCCATCTTCGGAATTACCACCATCACTACTGTTTGATCCCCGATATTTCTTTGTTCCTAAAGAATTATTACCACCTAAGAAGCAAATCCATTCCCCATCTTCTTCCTCAACTACGTTATCTAATTTATCCCGAAAGCAAGCCAATAATCTAGAACCACCATCTTTCTCAGTTTATACTCCTACCCCACCTCAGATATTTAAAATAGGAAAAAGTTCTATCAAGGAACATCTAAAGCATCATGAGAAACAAATCGCAGATATTTTATATTACTTAGAAGAACTTTCTTTTCACCACATTGAGAAAATGGAAGAAAGACTTGTTAATGGTTGGATAATCATACCAAGAGATTTTGATGAAGTAAAAACCAAACTTAAGGAAGCCCGTACATAGATACTTGAACTACAGAAGAAGCATATGGGACAGAGAGACAAGATTACTTTTGTTCGTTTTAGGATTTCTGATTTAGAAATGACCCTTGAGGATATCCAAGATCGCCATCAATTATATGTGAAGAATCTTATGGGACACATTTCATAAGTTTAAATACTAAGCTTTTATCCTTGTCATCTATTACTTTTATCTATAATCCCACCACAAGACATGATGATGTAAGATACGTAAGAAAAAGTTATCCATGAAATAATAAAGTAGTGATGATTCCGTTACATCTTGTTATCTTATGATATCAAAACTCGACATCGTTTATCAATTCCATTAACTCTATTATACTCCCCTCATACCTTTAAAATACTTATTATCATTGAAATACGACAGATATGAACATCATTGCAATTAATGTCTTATTATTATTCTCATTACCTTCTATGATTTTGAGAAAATCATATCATTTCTGTATATCACCTTTTTAATACCATATTTTTATACTTAGGTAGGATGATTTATAATCGTCTTCTGGAAATGAATTAGGACGCTTCTTTATTTGAATAAGGAAATTATAAATCTCCGAACTATGAATTTATAAATTCTTAGTTACAAGGATTTGGATGCTTCTCTTTGTAAGTGACAAATTATAAATAATTAAGCTTAAGTATATGGCATACGTACAAATAACATTCTTTCAATCTGTGATCCGTTCGTACGAACAAATCCCTAATTTCATATTATCTTCATATGAATAAATCTCTGAACATTTACACTCCATCATTCAACTAAATCTCGAGATGAGATTTCTGTAAGGTTAGGGAACTATAACAACCTGAAATTTTCACCAATGTAATATCTCTCTGTTATATAATATATCACTTTTTCATGGGTAAATTTTTGCTTTAATCTCTTATTATGCAACGTAACTTGCATAACTAAAGTTAACGAGCTCACGCAACCTACCTATGACAAACCTATCTAACATCATAATATGTCAAGTCAATATATTAAAATCATTTTTTACAAAGTACATTACTCATATAATGTACCATTTGCAACGTTATATCAAAACATGCTTTAAACCGTTATCGTATACCTCTAAAACCCTAATTCCATGTGCATAAACCATTATCGTTTATGCCTAAACCCTAATTCCATGTAAAGTTAACATCTAAAGTGAATGTACAAGCTACTAAAGCACATGATTAAGTAATATAACATCTCACTTGAATATATTTTCTTTCCAAAAATAAGGTACAAGTCCTTTAAAGCATAATGTACAAGTCATTAATGCATGACATCCAAAATAGTCGTTTTACCTTCGTTTTCTTAAGAAACTTGTACAAACTAAGAAAGTACAAGTTACAAGCAAGTCATGCACTTCATTTACATTCTATAATCATCCTCATTTCATAATATTTCATGAAATGAAACCTAGAAACCCTAACCCGAGCAAAATACTACACCATGACCCGTTTCTTGGTTTTTATCAATTGTAAACCCAAACCATTACTCAAATAAGTTGTAAATACATAATTTACAACTTTACAAATCACATTCCATCATCATTTCACCATTTTTAACAACAATGTACAAGAATTAAACCTAGAAAACCCTAAACGAACCCTAATTTCAAACCATGACCCGTTTACCTATTTTCACCCATTTTAAACTCGAACCACTAATCAAACCTTGTGGTAAACTCTTAATACAAACCTTATAATCCATAATCTATCATTAATAATTAAATGCATACGAAAAATAAGCATGAAAACCCTAATCGTGTCCTAATGAACCCACAACCTCATTTAGCTTATTTTAACCCATTTTTAAAACCAACCATGTGATCAAGCACCTTGATGATGCACCTCCTTCATACCTAAGCAGCTTACAAGCATCTCAAGTCCATTCCTTGGCCACAAAACAATCCACATCTCCTCTTTGTGTCCTACTTCAGCCGCGGCAACAAAATACACCACACAAACCCTTCACCTTGCTTCTATGACTCACCAAGTACCTATCCTCATCACTACACCTTGTTATCCAAGCCTTTCACCTTCTCTTGACACCTCATCACCCCAAACTTGGGCACCAAGGTGAATTTACACTATAAATAGGGGCACCCTTGTTCATTTTAAATCACACCAACACCTCTTCTTCTATAACCATCAATGGCAGCAAATCTCTGATAAAGGAAGTTCCTAGAAGCCCCAAGAGCAGTAATCAAGAGAAGTAACCAAGTCTTGAAGCCCCGAGGAAGTTATCTTGGGCGTATGAAAGCAAAACTCCCCATTTCGACCCATTTTCAATCATTTAGCTCGAAACCAGGTTCCATAAACTCTCCTACTTTTCTATAACTCTTATAATGTTCATATGATCCTAAATATACTCTTGTTACTTGATTTTAACTTACAAATCATTCGTTCTTGAATTTTGATCCAAAACGAACTCACGAAACCCTAATTTCGTATTTTTCTTAAATATATAAGCTAAAATGATAAACTGAAGTTATAAGCTATTCTAATAAGCTTAACTAATGATATTATAATCACTTTATCAAGTCTTGAAGGAATTTGAATTAAAAACCTACGCGTTTTTGTTATAAAACCCTAATTCGACCCGTTTTGATTTCTGGCTTAACGAATCATTAATCTGAACTTTTATTACGTTAAACCCTCATATTTTAGCTTATATTAATAAGCTATAACCTGAAAATTACTTTTCATATTGAAAAATATCATTATTATGGATTTTGGACTTGTTTTGTAAATCATTTTCATGCAAGGGTTATATACTGTAACTTTTGAAAACTTATAAGTACAAGGACTATTTTTGCCATATTTCTAAAGTTATAACTATAGGGGTCTATTATGTCACTTTCCAAAGTACAAAGTTTACTTTGTACATCTTTTAAACTAGAAGGACCAAACTTGTAAAAGTGAAAACTCCAAGGGTATATCTTGCCATTTTTCATTCTTAAGGGTCTAAAATGTAACATTTTGAAAAAGTGTAGAAATATGTTCAAAACCTTATAAGACATAACTTTAATTAACGCTTGACGTGCTTATCATTTCCAGTTATTGAGCAAAACGCTTAAAACCGATTATGTTATAACTATTATAAAATTCATCATCGATGTGCTTTTAAAAATCCTATCCCGAATCTATATCGTACCACAATACTAGGGAGCTTCATATTAAGGGGTTTCATCTTGGTATTACGTTCTGACTGAGTTGTTGGGTTTACGATTTAAAGTGCCCTAGCTCCTCAAACGTTTACTGAATGACCTCTGAATTATGATGGCCCGAACGGTGATACAATTCCAAAATCTCCAATCAAACTTATAACAATATTAAACTCTTAGAACCAAAGTTCTAGAGTACAATCTTCCTAAGACTTGACATATTTACTCAGGTTGCGTGACGTGACTGTTTACTATCATCTTGCTATATCAACCTTCCCTGTTAAGATTGTGATAAAGTCGTCAGCTTTCATTTTGGAATATTTATTACAACCACCTATCAGGTGAAGTTCATAACCTCGCCTTTACTTATTTACATGTTTTATAAACCCGCGAGGGGGATACATGCTTGTTACAAACTCTTTTACATACTCGTTTATCTTATCACAATGTGATTACTTTTCAAAGACTTAATGAGTTCATAACCTCACATTTCAATCTTTTAAATACTTTATAAACCTGTAATACCTATTATAAACCATGAATACAAGTATTTTCTAAACTATATGCTATCCTGATATATTATTGCCTAACTTTTGATCCAACCTTCTTTTGTTTTTAGCATTTTTCACTGCATACCCCTTCAACTTTTGATCCATTAAATTATTGGCAATACGAATAGCATCTTGGAGTCTTGTAGGTTCAGCAGCAATTACATTCCCTTGGATGTTATCGTGGAGACCTCCAATGAATTTTTCAACCTGATCCTCCTCCTCAAAGACCATCTTGGTACACATTATAGTCAACTCTTGAAATCTCTAAGTATAAGTAGCCACATCATTGTTCTTCACGGTCAAATTCTACAGCTCAGACTCCATCTTTTGAATTTCATTTCTTAGGCAATACACTTCAGCCATTAACTTCATGAGCTCTCTTCATGACATGGCAAATGCAGCCTCAGTTCCAACGGTCCTCTTATGTGAGTTCCACCAAGTTAGAGCACTGTTCAACAAGGTGCAAGTAGCATACTTAACTTGATATTTCTCTGGATAATTGCTGATATGGAACACTATTTCCATCTTCTCAAACCACCTTATTAACCTGACAACTCCTTTTGTTCCCTTGAAGTTGAGTGGTTGACACTTCATGAAGTCTTGGTATGTACACTCTCGAGCAATAGGCCTAGCACCCCTATTATTCTCATTTGGATTTCCATTTACACCATTTCCATTTCCACCATTTCCATCTCCACCATTTCCATCTCCACCATTTCCATTTCCACCATTTCCATTATCGCCGTCACTGCCGTTTTGGCTTTAACTTTCAGCCTCGAGAGCATTTGCAGCAGGGGTCGCCTCATAAGCAGCCAACGCTTCTTCCACTCGTCGGTTAACGAGTTCTTCGATTGCCTCCGGGGTCATACCAGAACGAGTTAGTCATGTTCTACAGCACAAGACATAGCACACGGTGAGATTCGATACGAGATATAGCCATTATAAATGGTAAATAAGGTTTATATAGGAAAATACAATAGAACATGTTTTGCCAGAACAAGTGAATAGCAATAAAGACGAACACGAGAGAGAATCAAAACAAGCTTTTCATATCATATATAAAAGCATCAGTCGGTTACATTCAACCCATAATGAGGAACTTGATTTACGCTAATACTACTACTACCAACTAGTTCTACCACTAGTCTAAATTCAATACACAACATCATGGACGAAAACCCAAACGCCTCGTAACGAATGTCTCCAATCTCCTAAATCGCATACTGTCATAGTAGCGGAACCTACGGATCTGCCTAAGCTCACTCTCCATAAAGATCATGCGTCGCTAAAACCTATCGGCTCTCGCTCTCTCCATCATCATGGTGCTTCGAAGTCTCGCGTTGCTCCTCTCCAAGGACGCAACCTGCTCAAGTAAGCTAGCTCTCTCTCCACCAGCAATCAAACTCCTCGCCTCCAACTCTCTTTGTTCCGTCTCAATGTCCTCTATCCTCTGAAGAGGTATCTCTATAACATGCTCATAAATATCCTGCAAACCCTCCTCAACCTGCTCCAAACGCTCCACAGCATCGGGCATAAGCATACCATCAGGGATATCAATCCCGACAACCACATCTACTCTAACCTCCATAGTACCCCTATCATTGGACTCGACCTCGTCCTCAACCTCGTCCTCTACATCAACCCCAACATCGACCTCCATACCAATACCTGCATCAACCTCAGCCTTAACATCCTTATCTACTGCAACCTCATCAGCCGTAGCATCCGCCTCAATATCCGCCAACTCATTGGCATCAATGTCCTCCTCAACACTATCCTCTGGTGAAATAGACTCCCTAAACCTCTTGTGAGGTAGAAGGAGATCAGCACGAGAAGGAACTAAAGCTCTCATAGCATGGATAGATAAAGTCACGGTAGCAGTAGGGGACCTACATCTCTTGCGAGATGGTCCAGCAGATGACTCAAAAGAAGAATCCCTAGCTGACGACTCGGATGTCATCGGTGGATACATGGTGGATAATAGGGCAGACCTCCAACGGAAATAGGCCTCACTACACCGTGGAGTCCTAGCAAGTGGTGGATAAACAAATCTTGGTGGTGTAGATGAATCAGTAATGGTGGTGTCTGGTAGTGTATGTCCAAAAAATGACCCGAAATAGAATGCCCAGATAATGAACGATCCAAGTGATATGATGTGTACCTCAATGCTAAACGATGAGAATATAAAGGTCTAACCGACTTCCTCGCTGTTAATGCCCTACATGGCCCACCAAGATGAGTACGGTAAAGTCAACCGATGGAAATGTCCTCCCCGGGTCGGATAAGAATAGCTCTGTGGAAAACTAGAAGGGGGTTGAATAGTTTACCGCTTTTTAAATTAATGTTTTGTTTATAAAAATTTAGATTCGACTTTGTGTGATCTCAATATGTGCACGATATGAACAATACAAATATGTAAGTAAATAAGAAGTAAATATGAAAGACAAGAGATAAGAGTTAGAAAGATCAAACCACAACACAAGGATTTATAGTGGTTCTCTAACGAAGCACCTCTTCGCCCTACTCCACTCCCCGAGTACCAAACTCGAGAGTTATCTTCACTATGTCAACAAACTCCTTTTAGGCGGAGAAAACCATACGCAACTTAGCTTACACCAATTTCTGACACTAAGTGATATGTCGAGTTCTAATCCTAGCTAGAACCAATCTATCACAACTAAACACACCACTTCACGACAATTCAAAACTTGGCTTCACTTCACAACTTCTCTCTACTTCATAACTTCACTATGCTTCACAACTTCACTTCTCCAAAACACTACTATGATCACACCAATCTATCACTACTTACTAAGATCACCCCGATCTAACTATACTTACAATGGTCATAACAATCTACTTATTGTATACAACTACGATACACAACTTCACAATATACACAAATGATTTACAAGATATAACACAACTATACCAACTATACTATAACACTTCTTGATTTGATGATAAGAAGTATTCTTCTCTTACACTTGAGGAATTAAGCTTGGATCACTTGGAAACAAAGCTTTATGATTAAATGATCAAAGGAAAGAAAGGAGTGTATAAACTTATTTAGAACAGAAAGAAAGTGTGTGCAAAAGGTGAGAAAAACAGTGGGGAATAGTCCAGTATTTATAGGCCAGCTGAGCTGGATTTTTGTCTGGGCGGTCCCCTTAAATAGGGGTCGGTCCCCTTAATAATTAAGGGGGTCGCCCTTTATAATTAAGGGGGTCGCCCTTTATAATTAAGGGAGCCGCCCAGCCCAGACGCTCCCTTTTTTGTCTTTTCTGGGGGAGATGTTTTCTGAAACATTTCTAGCCATTTTTTGGTATAAAATTTGAATTCAAAATATTTATTTTAAATAAAACATTTCTTTTAAATCCAAAAATATTTTGTAAAAGTTATAAAAATGTTTGTGACATTTTTATAAAAAATGTGAGTTTAACTAAAAATTCCTTTGATCATGAAAAGCATTAAGCATATGTTTATTCATACCTTTAAGTGATTAAATTTTCAAAATACCGCCCAACCCACCCCCTTACCTCCCCTCCCAACCCCATCCCCGCATCCACCACCTCCTCAACCCCCCCCCACCCCCACGCCCCCCAACTCCCCCACAACGCCACAACAGCGAACCCTAGACTCCCGCCTACCGACCCGCACCGACATCCCCCAACTCCCCCCCCACCCCACCCCACCAACAAACCCCCACTCCACCCCCCGTCGAACCGCAGCCCCAAGACAATCCTCACCCCCCCCCTTTACACACCACACACCCGCCCAAGCCTCTCCACCCCCCGCGCCCTCACAACCCCCCCCCATCAACCTAACCCAACTCCCCCCGTACCCCCCAAATCACCACTCCCTTGATGCGCAACAACCCACGCAGTCCATAACCAAGTAAATCAACCACCCTCTCGTGGGGCACCCATCAAGAACCCACACAAAACCCAGCCAACCAAAACACAACACAAACATGTAGCAACCAAAATCCCCACCAACCCGCGAAAAAACCAACCACACCAATACAATCTTAACCAAAACTATTTATCAAATCCCTTTCCACCCTATAGCTCGAAAACCCAAGAAAACAAGATGTTTAACATCAACTCACAGCGCCTACAGCCAAAATACACCAAGACCCTGGCACTCTCTCTTTGGTCAAGAATCTCCTCAAATCACTTATGCGTATGATATCACATCATATCTCATATGGGAATTAACTCCCCCAAATCACTTTGGGTACTAACCACGCAAACAACTCATGCTAAAAGCTCTAGTATCTCTCATGTTAGTGAACATCCTATTATGTCTCCAGGAAACGCTCCTGAATCAATAGATGTATAAATATGTGGCTTCCAGTGGGCACTTAGATACAATTATCATGTTTCTCCATGATAATAAAGTTCTCCAAGATAATAATGATCTCCATGAAAACTAATGTTCTCCAAAGATAATAATGTACTCCATGATAAATAATGTTCTCGCATGATCATATATCCGCTACAATGCCAAATATTTTCCATTATATAACCTTGTATTCAACTATTACAATTTTAACCTATGCATTTCACTCAACCTTTGTGTTTGACCCTTTTTATGGCATGTTTAATCCCAGGTAATTGAGCAACTATGGCAGTGGGAGTTGCATGGACTTGAAAGATGGCCTAAAACGTTGTTTATCATACACATTTTAAGAGTTTCTAGAATTCTGGACCTAGTCATAGTTAAACTCTGATTTTAATGAATGAATAACGTATCTTTTAAAAACAGTCTCTTTTGAAGTCGTTTTTGAGTCAGATTATGTCTGTGAATCAATGAAAGTAAATACCCCACATGAAGCTTCCGCTGCTATATTTATCAAATGGGGTGTTACATAGCTCACTTTTAAATCTTCTATTTCATAAACCCGTGAGGGGGATACATGCTATAAACCATGAATACAAGTGTTTTCTAAATGTATGCTATCCTGATATATTATTGCATCTGTTGTCTAAACCATTTTATGCAAAAGACCCAACTATCATGTGACCATTATCACTTACTAGTGGAACGGAAATATTTGTGAAATAGGCTATTGGGAATAACGAATACCGTTAGTGTTAGCCGAATTGGGGGGGAGGGTGGGTAACCAAACACACTACATTTGAAACTCATAGGTATATTGCAGATTACCTCCACGGGGGCCATTATCTTTCTATATATACACTATTGATAATACACTAGTCAGTATTTAGAGTACCATGAGCTTAGACACAATAATATTGATTTCCATTAATTGTCCTTCATTGCAATTATTACACTTAGTAACCCACTCTTCTGATGATTTGTATTCACACAATTAATTTATAAACCTATGAATATCACTCAACCATTGTGTTGACCTTTTTAGCATGTTTATCTCAGGTAACTTGAGCATCTTATGGCACGGAGTGGCACGGACTTAAAGATGGCTAAACTGTTATCATCAAACTTTAGTTTATTCATGTATAATTTTGTACATCTATTTGTAAAAACTCTGATGAAAACTTATCTTTTAAAAACGTCACTTTCGAAGTCATTATATCTATGATATTGATCTGTTGTACTATGAAATAATACCCAGATTAGCTTCCGCTGCTATATATGTCAAAATGGGGGTGTTATAGATTGGTATTAGAGCCAGGTTATAGAGAACAAGGTTGAAACCTTAACTATAACTACTTTTTTCCATCCAAGAAAGTCTTTCGTGCCACTACATCTTCCGGAATAGTATGTAAAGTACATAACTATTATACTATTAAATAAATAACTTATTTTATACCACTGGGTTGTTTAACAGAACGTGTCTTCTCCAACCATACCTCCTGTCCATATTGAGATGCTTTTTCCTCTAACTTTCTCGGAACTATAACCCGGCTTCCCACGGACTATGTTCCCAACTTAACAGAAAAACTTATTTCTAGCCTCTTTCAAGAACTCAATTGATGTAGTTCCAATAGTTTTCACCCAACTCTTCACTTTTTCATGATGACCCTATAAGAAGGTCAATGCATCATACATGCTAAAGAATCAACCTAATTCCACCACCCAACTAGTTTGCCTCCATCTTAACAATGCTTAATCCAATTTTAATCCTCAAGAATTCTTTCTTCTGAGGAATTATGTTTACCTAAGAAACAAGGCTCATAACCTATCATTCTCCTCTACTTCTGCCCTACCTAAAGAATTTGAGATGGGAAGAAAGCTCTTGTAAGGACAGTCTGGAAAACGTCACGAAGGAGCAAATTGAGGAAATTTTGAATCACCTAGATGAACTCTCTCTCGACCGCATTGTGCACATAGAAGACAAAGTAGAAGGTCTTGGAAAAGGTCAGGTAATTATACAACAAGATTTCGACAATCTGGAAGCTGAACTCCAAAGGGATCATGCTCGAATTACTAAACTTCAAAGAAACAATGGAAATAACAACAAGATTGCTTTGGGTCGCTTAGGATTGCTAATCAAAGCAAAACATCAAAGAAATCCAAGTCCGTCACCAAGCAGACAAGGAAAGTCTTCTGAATGCAATCTATGAACTCCAGAACAGCCAGAAAGGACCATCGAAACAACGAGATTAGATAGTAGTTAAAGATTTTAAACCTAGCACGGGATGTGTGGTATAGAATAACAACACATGTATAAATTTTGACTATGTATATGTAAAAAGGCAAGTTGTTTACATGATATAATAAAAATGACAATCCCGTTATACCTTGTTGTTTCATAATACCGATATATCCATCCTAAAACAACTTCTCTTATATCATCATCTTCGTCTCCATCGTTATACCATGATTTCTAAATAAATCATAGATACTTATTTGATATGAATTATCTATGATTTCGATCACACACACAACTATGGTAACAATGTTTGATTTTTGAACTTTACCATTTTAAACTTGTGAATCATTCCTTATATGTGTTATCTTATGATATAGATCCTCCAAAAGGATGTCAACATCTGAAGCACCAGCCATGACTCAGGCTGCCATCAGGAAACTAGTTGCTGACAGTGTTACCACAGCTCTGGAAGCACAAGCCGCTAACATGGCAAATACTGATAATACCACCAGACCAAGAGAAGCTCCTGTGGCAAGACAATGTAGCTACAAAGAGTTCATGAGCTGCCAACCTATCAACTTCAAAGGTATGGAAGGCGCTATTGGTCTCATCCGCTGGTTTGAAAGAACTGAATCAGTGTTTTCCCGTAGCAACTGTACCGAAGACTACAAGGTGAAGTTTGCTACTGGTACTTTAACTGAAGAAGCTCTATCTTGGTGGAATTCTTTTGCCCAACCTATTGGGATAGAAGAAGCTTACAAGATTACCTGGGTTGAATTCAAGAAGCAGCTAATAAAGAAGTACTGTCCCGAACTGAGGTCCAGAAGATTGGAAGACGAATTTTACCAACGACTTTTGTTGTTATGTGTTGTTTTGTTTTTTTGGGAGAAGGGAATGATCTCAAGACATATGTGAGAAGATTCCAGGAATTGGCAACCTTGTGTCCCACTATGGTGCCAGATTCTGAGAAAATGATGGAAGTTTTCATCGGGGGACTGGCTGAAATGTATTAAAAGGGAATGTTACCGCCTCTAAACTCAAAGCTCAAAGGAAGCAAACATAGCCCAGAGGCTAATGATTAGGTAAACAAAGCACACTAGTGCAAGGTAAATCAGTGATCACAAACGAAAGTTTAGATGACAGAAGAACTTTCAACAACAACAACAACCGTAACACCAACACCAACAACCGCTAACAATAACCACCAACCGACAACAGTCAAGAAGACAAGAAACCTCAGGGCCTCTATGCTGCACCCCAACTGAAAATAATGGATATACTAGAAACCGTCCCTTGTGTAAGAAATGCACTCTGCATCACACAGGACCTTGCACTGTTAAGTGTAATATTTGCAACAAGGTGGGCCATCTGACTAAGAACTGCAGAAACAAAGGGCCAGCCACTGGAAGTAATCTGCTACCAGTGATAGTTACTTGTCATGCCTGTGGAGAGAAAGGGCATTATGCAAATCAGTGCCGAAAGACCACCAACAACAATGCCCAGGGAAGAGCCTACATGCTAAGGGATAGGAATGCTCATCAAAACTAAACATAGTCAAGAGTATGTTCCATCTAAACCAACCAACTTTCTAGCTAGAGTATTATTTGGATTTCCTGGAGCCGATAAAAGCTTCGTATCCATATCTCTTGCCTCTAAGCTAAATATTCCACCCATTACAATAGATACCTTTTACAATATCGAAATGGCTGACGGAAACCTAGTAAGCACAAACACTATTATCCAGGGTTGCACTCTGACCTTGTTAAACCAACCTTTCAAAATTGATCTTATGCCGATTAAACTCGGTAGTTTCGACGTCGTCATTGGTATGGATTGGTTATCCAAGTATCATGCTAGGATCATCTGTGACGAGAAAGTCGTCCACATTCCCATCGACGGTGAAACATTGATCATTCGAGGTGACCAAAGTAAAACCCGACTAAATCTCATATCCTGTATAAAAACCAAAAGGTATATATCCAGGGGATGTCAAGTTTTCGTAGCCCAAATAATGGAAAAGAATCAGACGAGAACGACTAAAGAACATTACCCGGTAGTCAGAGAATTCCTAGAAGTTTTCCTAAAGATCTACCTGGCCTTACCCTCCCATTCACCAAGTAAGAACTCCAAATCAAAGTTAATTCCAGGAGCGACACCTTGTAGCCCGAGCACCTTATAGATTAGATCCTTCAGAAATGTAGGAACTATCTAACCAACTTCAAGAGTTGGCAGACCGAGGTTTTATTTGACCAAGTACTTCACCTTCGGGAGCTCCTGTCTTATTTGTTAAAAAGAAAGACGGATCTTTCAGAATGTGTATCGATTACCGAGAGTTGAAATAAAAAAAAAAAAAGAGAAGAAATAAACTTACCGTAAAGAATCGTTACCCATTACCCAGGATCGATGACTTATTTGACCAACTTCAAGGTCGAGTGTTTACTCAAAGATCGACTTGAGATCAGGTTATCATCAACTGAGAGTCAGGGATGAAGATATTCCCAAGACTGCTTTCAGAACAAGATACGACATTATGAATTCATGGATCTCATGAATCGTGTGTGTAAGCCATACTTGGATAAATTTATGATAGTGTTCATCGATGATATTCTCATCTACTCTCGTAACAAAGAAGAGCACGCAAATCATCCTGAGAATAATCTAGAATTTACTCAAGAAAGAGGAAGTTTTAATGGCAAGTTCTCCCAAGTGTGATTTCTGGATCATATCGTGCACTTTCTTGGACCACTTAATTATAAGTCAAGGACTTCATGTTGACCCCACCAAGATTTAAACAGTTAAGAATTGGGCATCTCCTACTACACCCACAAAAATACGTCAATTCTTAGGACTTGCCGTTACTACCGGAGATTCATCGAAGGTTTTTCGAAGATTGCAAAGTCTTTGACTGAATTACCAAAAAAAACAAGAAGTATATCTGGGGCGAAGACCAAGAATCGGCTTTTCAACTACTAAAACAGAAGCGTATCCCAAACTTAGCAATTACAGAAGGAAATGATGGATTTTGTTGTATACTGTGATCATCCCATCAAGGCTGAAGCGTGTTAATGCAAAAGAGAGAAAGTTATTGCATATGCATCCGACACTCAAAACCCATGAAGAAAACATACACTCATGATCTCAAATTAATTGAGCAGTTTGTTTTTTGCTCTTAAAATTAGGGAACACAACCTATAAAGGTACAAAGTGTACTGTGTTCTACTGATCATAAAAGTCTTTATTAGCATATCCCATGATCAGAGAGATAAACATGAAGACAACGCGTTGGGTTAGAAATAACATGCATGATTACCATTATGAAATTCGCTACATCCTGAAAGGCAAATATTGTAGTAGATGCCTTAAGCCGGAAGGAACGAATCAAACCACTCTGAGTTAGATCATTAGTTATGACCATTCATCCAAACTTACCCTCATAAATTCTTAAAGCTCAAACCGAAGCACTCAAAGAAGAAAACATCAAGGCTGAAAACTTACGAGGAATGGATAAAGCATTTGAAATACGTCCTGATGGAACTCGTTGTATTAAGAACCGAAGCTGGTTACCACTCTTTGGTAATCTGAGAGACGGGAACATGCATGATCCCATAAATCAAAATATTCCAATCACAACCGGATCTGACATATGTATCAGGGATCCTTAAGAAACTTCAATTGGTGGCCTAACATGAAGGCAATCATCGTTGAATATGTTGGCAAATGTTTAACATGTTCTAGAGTTAAGGCAGAATGTCCCAGACAGCCAACAGCTTACTGGTAACAACTGGAGATCCCTGTGTGGAAATTAGGAAAGAATCACAATGTGATCTAATCACTAAAACTACCTAAAACCTCAAACAGACATGACATAATTTGGGTCATTGTCGATCGCCTTACCAAATCCGCACATTTCATCCCTACCCGAGAGACAGATAGTATGGAAACTCTTACAAGGTTATACATCAAAGAAATAGTCTCCCGGCATGGCGTGCCAATATCTATCATTTCGGATCGTGACAGTCATTTCACATCTAGATTCTGGCAATCATTTCACATCCAGAATTAGACATGAAGTACGGCATATCATACCAAAACCCGATAGACAAAGTGAAAGGACTATTCAAACAACTCGAAGACATGCTTCCGTAGCCTGTGTTTGTATGATTTTGAAAAGGATGGGAAAGACACTTACCATTGGTAGAATTCTCCTACAATAACAGTTACCATGCCAGTATTAAGGCAGCACCATTTGAGGCACTTTATGGTCGAAAGTGCAGATCACCTGTCTGCTGGGCCGAAGTAAAGATGTTCAACTTACAGCACTATAATAATCCAGAAGACTACTACAAAGGATAGGCAAAATTCGACAACGCTTGCAGCTGCAAGAAGATCGACAAGAAGTTACGCCAATGTAAAGGGGCGAAGCCTTTAAAATTCAGTTGGAGATCGAGTTTTATGTTAAAAGTATCACCTCGAAAAGGTGTCATTCGTTTTTGGAAAGTGATTAAAGCATAACCCACGTACATTAGATCCATTCAAAATCTTTGAACGATTGGCCCAGTGGCAAATAACTAGAGCTTCCTGAAGAGCTCAGTAATGTCATAGTTACTTTCCACATTCTAATCTAAAGAATTGCTATCTGACGAATCCCATTGTCATTCCAAGAAAAGCGCTTCGACCTGATGACAAACTCAACTTTGTAGAAGAACCCAGTGGAAATTATGATCGAGAAGTCAAGCAACTAAAACCAAGATTCTTATTCCTATAATCAAAATTAAGATGGAACTCTAAAAGAGAACATAAATTAACATGGGAATAGCGATAGATCAATTTATGCCAAATATCCACATCTGTTTTCAAACACCACTCCGGCATCCAACTAATCTCGGGACGAGATTTCTTTTAAGGGTTGGGAGACTATAACATCCCACAATTTTCATATCTATATAAAATAACCTCATTAAATTAGATGCAATGGTAAAATCATCTATTATATTATATACCACCTTTTTATAGGGAAATTTTTGCTTTATCTCATAATGCAACGTAACTTGCATCTCTAAAGTAAACAGCTCACACAACCTCTACCAATGCCATTCCTACCTACGTTTATATCATGTAAACATCCCTAAAGTCAAGTCTAATCTTAATATCATTTTACCAAGTACATTATCCATTTAACGTACTTTTCAAAATGTTATATCAAAACAAGCATTAAACGTTAACGTTTATATCAAAACCCTAATTATATGTAATATATACATATAAAATGAATGTACAAGCCTTTAAAGCATGTGTACAAGTATCATAGCATAACATTTGAATATCTTTTCCCTCCAAGTCAATGTACAACTTTCTAAAGCTCAATGTACAAGTCAATAATGCAAGAAAGTCAAATTAGGTCATTTTACCTCCTAAATCACTTTGGTTTCTTACCACCACTTTAGTACAAGGTACAAGCACTTAATGCATGACTTTTAAACCTTAAACCTAAACCCTAATTCATCCTAAACCCTAAAAACAAAACCCTAAACCCTAATTTCACTTTCAACCAAAAACTAAACCCTAAACCTAAAACTAAGCCCTAAACATTATAATCTAAGCCCTTAATCGTAATCTAACACAAATACCTAAACCTTAATCTATCCTAAACCCTAACCCTAACTCAATCTAAAAGTCCAAAACCCTAAACCAACCCGATACCCATTTTCACCCATTTTTACCCATTTTTAAACCAAGCACCCATCCAAGCACCTCCATGACCTCACCCTTATGTCACCAAGCAGCCTAGCAAGCACCTCCATTACCTCCTTGCTAATATACTTGGCCACCAAGGTGGTTTGTCACACATCCTTTCACCATAATCCTAGTTGTGGCCTCCAAACCCCCCTCCACATCTCATATCTAGTTTCTAGCTTAAATGACTCCACCCTCATAGCCCTTACTCACCTTAGCTACCTAGGACACTTATTAAGCCCTTAGATGCCAAGAAAACTTAGGCACCAAGGGTTTTTGACCCTATATATATGCATACATACACAACACTTTCATTCACACCTCAAACTCATCTCACACACTCAAATGGAGTTCTAGTCATTCCCTAGCAACAATAGAAGATCAAGAGAAGTACCTAAGCTCAGAATAGAAGCCAAGAAGCAAGAAAAACGAAGTCTTGAAGCCATTTCTAGGCGTACAAACCTGAAAAACCCCATTTTGACCCATTTTAGCTCAAGTAAACCTAAGATCTTGTTCCATAAACTTATAATTTGTATTAGAATGTTGATAATACTCTTAAGATCATATATAAACTCTTGTTTGAAGCTTTGAATCCTCAAACCTATGCGTTTTTTGTTAAAACACTAAAAACGACCCGTTTTGATTTTCTAGCTAACGAATCCTTTTTCTAAACTTTTGTTATGTTATAACATCTTATTTTAGCTTATTCTAATAAGATATAACCTGCAAATATCATTTGGAATCTTAAAATAAGCTTGCATGGCCTTTTGGACTTGTTTTGCAAATATTTCCATGCACAGGGGTATATATCTTAACTTTTTGAAATTTATAACTAAAGGGGCTAAAAATGTCATTATTCTAAAGTTATAACTGTAAGGACCTATTTTGCCAAGTTTCAAAGTTAAAGGTTTAAATTATATTTACTTTATATATAAAGGACTAAAGTTGTAAAAGTTTATAAACTAATGGTATATATTGCCAATTTTGCAAACTTAAAAATATAAAATATAATATTTTTCTATAAATTATAAAAATATATATTAATATTATAAAACTCGATTTTATTAAAACTCGACAAATTTATCGTTATTAATCATAAATCGACGCGTTATTTCGTTATATATTTAACATAATTTATCATCAACTAACTTTTGAATAAACTTAAAATCTTATCGTATCACGTTACTAGGGAATTTCATATGAAGGGTTTCATTTGAGTTTTCGTTTTGACGAGTTTGCTGGGTTTACGATTTAAAGTGCCCTGGCTCCTCAAACGATACTACATGGCCTCTGGATTATGATAGCCCGAACAACGATACAATATTTCCATAATTTAATAAATCAAAGATATACGTTAAACTTTATGAAGTTTTGAAACATAAACTATCACACTAAGACTTGACATATCACCCCAGGTTGCGTGACGAAGCCGTTACTTTCACTTGATATACTTTTGCCATCAATCAGATTTCCCTATACTGTTAAGGTGAGTTCATAGCCTCACTTTTAAATCTTCTATTTCATAAACTCGCGAGGGAGATACATGCTATAAACCATGAATACAAGTATTTTCTAAATGTATGTTATCCTGATATATTATTGCATTTGTTGTCTAAGTCCCTTTATGCCAACCATCATGGACAATTAATCACTTGCGAGTGAACGCGAATATTATGAATAGGCCTATTGGGATTGACGAATCCTGTTTGTGTTAGCCGGATAGGTAACCAAACGCACTATATTTGAAACTCATAGGTATATGGCAATTACCTACACGGGGGCCATTATCTTTATATATATCATTATTGATATATACACTAGTCAGTTTGAGTGCCATGAGCTTAGACGCAATAATACTGTTTTCCATAATAATTGTACTCATTGCAATTATTACACTTATGGGTGTATAACAACGTAACCCACTCTTATGATGACTTGTATTCACACTATTTATTATAAACCTATGAATTTCACTCAACCATTGTGTTGACCTTTTTAGCATGTTTATCTCAGGTAACTGAACATCTTATGGCACGGAGTGGCACGGACTTGAAGATGGCTAAACTGTTATCATTCAAACTTTATGTTTTCATGTAGATTTTGGGACCTCTGTTTGTAAAAACTCTGATGAAATAATGAATGATAACTTATCTTTTAAAAACGTCTCTTTCGAGTCGTTTTCTATGATTATGACTGTTGTACTATGAAATAATACCCCAGATTAGCTTCCGCTGCTATATGTCAAAAATGGGGGTGTTATAGATTGGTATCAAGAGCCACGGTTATAGAGAACAAGGTTAAAACCTTAACTATAACTACTTTTCTTTTTCCATCCAAGAAAGTCCTCCGTGCCACTACATCTCCTGAATAGTATGTAAAGATACATAACTATTATACTATTATATAAATAACTTATGTTATTTACTACTGGGTTGTTAACAGAGTGATGTCTTCTCCCAACCATCCTACTTCCGATATTGAGGATGCTTTTTCCTCTAACTTTCCGGACTATATCCCGGCTTCCCCGGACTATGTCCCAGCTTTACCAGGAAAAACTTATTCTAGCTCTTCAAATAACTCATTTGGTGTAGTTCCAATAGTTTCACCAACTCTTTCACTTTTTCATGATGACCCCTATATGAAGGTCATGCATGCATACTATGCTAAAGAATCACCTATTCCACCACCAACTATTGTGCCTCCATCTACAATGCTATCTTTAATGTTTAATCCTTAAGAATTCTTTCTTTCGGAGGAATTATTGTCACCTAAGAAACAAGGCCATAACTAATCATTCTCCTCTACTTATGCCCTACCTCAAGAATTTGAGATGGGAGAAAGCTCTCGTAAGACAAGTCTGGAACGTCACGAGGAGCAAATTAAGGAAATTCTGAATCACCTAGATGAACTCTCTCTTGACCGCATTGAGCACATAGAAGACAAAATAGATGGTCTCAGAAAAGGTCAGGTGATTATACAACAAGATTCGGCAACAAAAGGCTCATGATCGAATTACTAAACTTCAAAGAAAGCAAATGGGAAATAACAACAAGATTGCTCTGGCTCGCTTCAGGATTGGCATAATCTTAGAAACAAATCCTCAGAAGAAAAATCCAAGTTGTCACCAAGCAGACAGGAAAGTTCTTTTGAATGCAATCTATGAACTCAAGAACAACCAGAAGGACATCGCAACTTACTTGATTAGATACTTAGATTATAGCTTTTTATCATATCCACGGATGTGTGCGTATAAAATCAACAAACACCTGTCAAATTTTGACTATGTAGTACTAAAGGCAAGGTGTCGAGTTCAATCATCCCAAGAAGTTCTCTCATTTTTTTACATTTCATCCTATGGATTATTATTATGGATGATCTTATCAAATGAATGGGTGGGGGATTTCTATCATATTTTATTTGCTTTTATTATGCTCACTAGACTATTTACATGATTATTTATTTTTTTATTTCTATCTGTTTTAATACAATGACAATCCCCTGTTAATACCTTGTTGTTTCATATAACCGATAATCCATCTAAAAACAACTTCTCTTATATCATCCTCTTCCGTCTCCATCATTATGAATCTTTACCATGATTCTAAAATAAATCATAGATACTTATATGGGAATATGAATTAACTATGATTTCGATATCACTATAGTGACAATGTTTTTTATTTGTTAATTTTTTTTTGAAAAAAAAAAATACTTTTTTTAAATTTTTTTCATTTTATGACTTGTGATTCATTCTTATTACGTGTTATATCTAGCTTGATAGAATGCTCCAAAAGGATGGCCAACATCTGAAGCAACCAGCCTATGACTCAGGCTCCGCCGTCAGGAAACTAGTTATTTTGCTGACAGTGTTACCACAGCTCTGGAAGCACAAGCCGCTAACATGGCAAATACTGATAATACCACCAGACCAAGAGAAGCTCCTGTGGCAAGACAATGTAGCTACAAAGAGTTCATGAGCTGCCAACCTATCAACTTCAAAGGTACGGAAGGCGCTATTGGTCTCATCCGCTGGTTTGAAAGAACTGAATCAGTGTTTTCCCGTAGCAACTGTACCGAAGACTGCAAGGTGAAGTTTGCTACTGGTACTTTAACTGAAGAAGCTCTATCCTGGTGGAATTCTTTTGCCCAACCTATTGGGATAGAAGAAGCTTACAAGATTACCTGGGTTGAATTCAAGAAACTTTTGATAAAGAAATATTGTCCCCGAACTGAAGTCCAGAAGATGGAAGACGAATTTTACCATCTGACTGTGAAGGGGAATGATCTCAAGACATATGTGAGAAGATTCCAGGAATTGGCAACCTTGTGTCCCACTATGGTGCCAGATTCTGAGAAAATGATGGAAGTTTTCATCGGGGGATTGCCTCGAAGTATTGAAGGGAATGTTACCGCCTCTAAACCTCAAACTCTAGAGGAAGCCATTAACATAGCCCAGAGGCTAATGGATCAGGTAACAAAGCACACTCCGGTGCAAGTATCAAGTGATCACAAACGAAAGTTTGACGATAGAAGAACTTTCAACAACAACAACTATCGCAACGATAATAACAACAACTACCGTAACACCAACAACCGCTACAATAATCACCAACCACAACATAACAGAAGACAGGAAACCTTCAGGTCTTATGCTGTCACTCCAACTGAAAACAATGGGTATATTGGAAACCGTCCCTTGTGTAAGAAATGTACTTTGCATCACACAGGACCTTGAACTGTTAAGTGTAATACTTGCAACAAGGTGGGCCATCTGACTAAGAACTGCAAAAACAAAGGGCCAGCCGCTGGAAGTAATCTGCTACCAGTGACACTTGCCATGCCTGTGGAGAGAAAGGGCATTATGCAAATCAGTGCCGAAAGACCACCAACAACAATGCCCAGGGAAGAGCCTACATGCTAAAGGATATGAATGCTCATCAAAACCCGAACGTAGTTACGGGTATGTTCCTTCTAAACCAACATCTAACTAGAGTATTATTTGATTCTGGAGCCGATAAAAGCTTCGTATCCATATCTCTTGCCTCTAAGCTAAATATTCCACCCATTACAATAGATACCTTTTACGATATCGAAATGGCTGACGGAAACTTAGTAAGCACAAACATTGTTATTCAGGGTGCAATCCTGACCTTGTTAAACCAACCTTTCAAAATTGATTTTATGCCGATTAAACTTGGTAGTTTCGACGTCGTCATTGGTATGGATTGGTTATCCAAGTATCATGCTAGGATCATATGTGACGAGAAAGTCGTCCACATTCCAATCGACGGTGAAACATTAATCATTCGAGGTGACCGAAGTAAAACCTGACTAAATCTCATATCCTGTATAAAAACCAAAAGGTATATATCCAGGGGATGTCAAGTTTTCATAGCCCAAATAATGGAAAAGAAGTCGGACGAGAAACGACTAGAAGACATACCGGTAGTCAGAGAATTCTCAGAAGTTTTTTCTGAAGATCTACATGGCCTTCCTCCCGTTCGTCAAGTATAATTTCAAATCGATTCAATTCCAGGAGCGACACCTATAGCCCGAGCACCTTATAGATTAGCTCCTTCATAAATGTAGGAACTATCTAACCAACTTCAAGAGTTGGCAGACCGAGGTTTTATTCGATCAAGTACTTCACCTTGGGGAGATCCTCTCTTATTTGTTAAAAAGAAAGACGGATCTTTGAGAATGTGTATCGATTACCGGGAGTTGAATAAACTTACCGTAAAGAATCGTTACCCATTACCCAGGATCGATGACTTATTTGACCAACTTAAAGGTTTGAGTGTCTACTCGAAGATTGACTTGAGATCTGGTTATCATCAACTGAGAGTCATGGATGAAGATATTCCCAAGACTACTTTTAGAACAAGATACGTACATTATAAATTTCAAGTGATGCCATTTGGTTTAAGTAACGCACTTGTTGTATTCATGGATCTCATGGATCGTATGTGTAAACCATACTTGGATAAATTTGTGATAGTGTTCATCGATGATATTCTCATCTACTCTCATAACAAAAAAGAGCACGCAAAATCATCAGGAGAATAATTCCTAGTTGGATTACTCAAGAAGAGAAGTTGTATGCCAAGTTCTCCAAATCGTGATTTCGGATTCATATCGTGCATTTCTTGGGACACTTAATTGATAGTCAAGGACTTCATGTTGACCCCGCCAAGATTGAAGCAGTTAAGAATTGGGCATCTCCTACTACACCCACAGAAATACGTCAATTCTTAGGACTTGCCGGCTACTACCGGAGATTCATCGAAGGTTTTTCAAAGATTGCAAAGTCTTTGACTGAATTAACCCAGAAAAACAAGAAGTATATCTGGGGCGAAGATCAAGAGTCAGCTTTCCAATTACTAAAACAGAAGCTTTGTGAAGCTCCAATCTTAGCATTACCAGAAGGAAACAATGATTTTGTTGTTTACTGTGATGCATCCCATCAAGGTCTGGGAGCGGTGTTAATGCAAAGAGAGAAAGTTATTGCATATGCATCCCGACAACTCAAACCTCATGAAGAAAACTATACCACTCATGATCTCGAATTAGGAGCAGTTGTGTTTGCTCTTAAAATCTGGAGACACTATCTCTATGGCACAAAGTGTACGGTTTTCACCGATCACAAAAGTATTCAACATATTCTTAATAAAAAAGAATTGAACATGAGACAACGCCGTTGGTTAGAATTGCTCGCAGATTACGATTGTGAGATTCGTTATCATCCTGGAAAGGCAAATGTTGTGGCAGATGCCTTAAGCCGAAAGGAACGAATCAAACCACTCCGAGTTAGATCATTAGTTATGACCATTCATCCAAACTTACCCTCATAAATTCTTAAAGCTCAAACCGAAGCAATCAAGGAAGAAAACATCAAGGCTGAAAACTTACGAGGAATGGATAAAGCATTTGGAAATTACGTCTGATTGGAAAACTCGTTGTATTAAGAACGAAAGATGGTTACCACTCTTTGGTAATCATGAGGAGGTTGATCATGCATGAGTAACATAAATCAAAATATTCCATTCACCGGGTTCTGGGCAAGATGTATCAGGATCTTAAGAAACTTATTGGTGGCTAACATGAAGGCATCATCGCTTAATATGTTGGCAATTGTTTAACATGTTTTGGAGTTAAGTAGATAGGATGTCAGAAGCCATCGGCTTCTCTGGTAAACCAGTGATTCCTATATGCGAATTGGGAAAGAATCACAATGGATTTTCATCACAAAACTGCCAAAAACATTCAAACGGACATGACACATTGTGGGTTCATTATTGATCGCCTTACCAAATCCGCACCATCTTCAATCCCTACCCGAGAGGACAGCATGTATGGAAAACCTTACCCAAGGTTGTAATCAAAAGAAATAGGCTCCCGGCAATTGGAGTGTCATATCTATAATTTCGGTCATGACAGTCATTTCACATTCCAAATTACTGACAATACATCCAAGTGTCTTTAGGTACTCAATTAGACATGAGTAGGCATATCATCCCCGAACCGAATGCAAAGTGAAAGGACCATTTCAAACACTCGAAAAACATGCTTTGAGCATGTGTTATAGATTTGTAGAAAGAGGGAAAGCCAAAAACTTTCCATTGGTAGAAATTCTCATACAATAACGTTACCATGCAGTATCTAGGCAGCACCATTTGAGGCATTATGGTCGATAAAGTGCAGGATCACCTGTTTTGCTAGGCGAAGTTGAGATGTTCCAACTTACAAGACCAAATATAATCCATGAAACCACTGCAAATATAGTGTAATTCGAAACGCTTGCAATCTGCTAAGATGACCGCGAGATGTTATGCCATTATAAGACGATATGCCTTTAGAATTTCAAGTTGGAGACCGTGTTAGATGAAAAGTTATCCTCGTAAAGGTTCATTCGTTTTTGAAAAAAAGAGTGGAAAACTTAACCTTGGGTACATTGGACCATTCAAAATCCTTAAACGGATTGGACAGTGGATATAAAACTAGGAGCCTTCCTAAAGAGCTTAGTTAATGTCCACAGTACTTTCACATGTCTAATTAAAG
>BQNB010025995.1:45000-59051 GCA_026074375.1 Tanacetum coccineum
GTATGTCTTCGGATAGAGGCTCCCAGTTCTATTAAGTTTAAATATGTGATTCATGATCTTAGGGCAATAATATTGTTTTCCATAATAATTGTACTCATTGCAATTATTACACTTATGGGTGTATAACAACGTAACCCACTCTTATGATAACTTGTATTCACACTATTTATTATAAACTTATGAATTTCACTCAACTATTGTGTTGACCTTTTTAGCATGTTTATCTCAGGTAACTGAACATCTTATGGCACGGAGTGACACATACTTGAAGATGGCTAAAATGTTATCATTTAAACTCTATGTTTTCATGTAGATTTTGGGACCTCTGTTTGTAAAAACACTGATGAAGTAATAAATGATAACTTATCTTTTAAAAACGTCTCTTTCGAGTCGTTTTCTATGATTATGACTATTGTACTATGAAATAATACCCCAGATTAGCTTTCGCTGCTATATGTCAAAAATGGGGGTGTTATAGATTGGTATCAAGAGCCACGGTTATAGAGAACAAGGTTAAAACCTTAACTATAACTACTTTTCTTTTTCCATCCAAGAAAGTCCTCCGTGCCACTACATCTTCCAAAATAGTATGTAAAGTACATAACTATTATACTATTATATAAATAACTTATGTTATTTACCACTAGGTTGTTAACAGAGTGATGTCTTCTCCCAACCATCATACTTTTGAGATTGAGGATGCTTTTTCCTCTAACTTTCCAGACTATATCTCAGCTTCCTCGGACTATGTCCCGGCTTCCTTGGACTATGTCCTAGCTTCACCAAGAAAAACTTATTCTAGCTCTTCAAATAACTCATTTGGTGTAGTTCCAATAGTTTCACCAACTCTCTTACTTTTTCATGATGACCCCTATATGAAGGTCATGCATGCATACTATGCTAAAGAATCACCTATTCCACCACCAACTATTGTGCCTCCATCTATAATGCTATCTCCAATGTTTAATCCTCAAAAATTCTTTCTTCTAGAGGAATTATTGTAACCTAAGAAACAAGGCCATAACCAATCATCCTCCTCTACTTCTGACCTACTTCAAGAATTTGAGATAGGAGAAAGCTCTTGTAAAACAAGTCTGGAACGTCACGAGGAGCAAATTAAGGAAATTTTGAATCACCTAGATGAACTCTCTCTCGGCCAGATTGAGCACATAGAAGACAAAATAGAAGGTCTTGGAAAAGGTCGGGTGATTATACAACAAGATTTTGACAATCTGGAAGCTGAACTTTAAAAGGCTCATGCTCGAATTGCTAAACTTCAAAGAAAACAAATGGGAAATAACAACAAGATTGCTCTGGCTCGCTTCAGGATTGCTAATCTAGAACAAATCATCAAAGAAATCTAAGTCCGTCACCAAGCAGACAAGGAAAGTCTTCTGAATGCAATCTATGAACTCAAGAACAGCCAGAAAGGACCATCGAACTACTAGATTAGATACTAGTTATAGCTTTTAACCTAGCCACGAGATGTGTGATATAAATAACAACACTTGTAAAATTTTAACTATGTACAGTACAAAGGCAAGTTGTTCATGATATAATACAATGGCAATCCTGTTATACCTTGTTGTTTCATAATACCGATATATCCATCCTAAAAACAACTTCTTTTATATCACCATCTCTGTCTCCATCGTTATGAATCATACCATGATTTCTAAATAAATCATAGATACTTATTTGATATGAATTATCTATGATTCCGATATCACTATTATGACAATGTTTATTTTTGAACTTTAAACATTTTAAGACTTATGATATCATTCTTATTACGTGTTGTCTTATGTTGATAGAATGCCTCCCAAAAGGACGTCAATATCTGAAGCACCAGCCATGACTCAGGCTACCATCAAGAAACTAGTTGCTGACAGTGTTACTACAGCTTTGGAAGCACAAGCCGCTAACATGGTAAATACTGATAATACCACCAGACCAAGAGAAGCTCCGGTGGTAAGACAATGTAGCTACAAAGAGTTCATGAGCTGCCAACCTATCAACTTCAAAGGTACAGAAGGCGTTGTTGGACTCATCTACTGGTAAGAAAGAACTGAATTAGTGTTTTCTCGTAGCAACTGTACCGAAGACTGCAAGGTGAAGTTTGCTACCGGTACTTTAACTAAAGAAGCTCTATCTTGGTGGAATTCTTTTGCCCAACCTATTAGGATAGAAGAAGCTTACAAGATTACTTGGGTTAAATTCAAGAAACTTTTGATAAAGAAATATTGTCCCCGAACTGAAGTCCAGAAGATGGAAGACAAATTTTACCATCTGATTATGAAGGGGAATGATCTCAAGACATATGTGAGAAGATTCCAGTAATTGGCAACCTTGTGTCCTACTATGGTGCCAGATTCTGAGAAAATAATGGAAGTTTTCATTGGGGGATTGCCTCGAAGTATTGAAGGGAATGTTACCGCCTCTAAACCTTAAACTTTAGAGGAAGCCATTAACATAGCCTAGAGGCTAATGGATCAGGTAACAAAGTACACTCTGGTGCAAGTATCAAGTGATCACAAACAAAAGTTTAACGACAGAAGAACTTTCAACAACTACTGCAACGATAATAACAACAACTACCGTAACACCAACACCAACAACCGCTACATTAATCACCAACCACAACAGAATAGAAGACAGGAAACCTTTAGGGCTTATGCTGCCACCCCAACTAAAAATAATGGATATACTAGAAACTGTACCTTATGTAAGAAATGCACTCTGCATCACACAGGACCTTGTACTGTTAAGTGTAATATTTGCAACAAGGTGGGACATCTGACTAAGAACTACAGAAACAAAGGGCCAGCCACTAGAAGTAATCTGCTACCAGTGACAGTTACTTGCCATGCCTGTGGAGAGAAAGGGCATTATGCAAATCAGTGCCAAAAGACCACCAACAACAATGCCCAGGGAAGAGCCTACATGCTAAGGGATAGGAATGCTCATCAAGACCCGAACGTAGTCATGGGTATGTTTCTTCTAAACCAATATCTAGCTAGAGTATTATTTGATTCTGGAGCCGATAAAAGCTTCGTATCCATATTTCTTGCCTCTAAGCTAAATATTTAACCCATTACAATAGATACCTTTTACGATATCGAAATGGCTGACGGAAACTTAGTAAGCACAAAAACCGTTATTCAGGGTACAATCCTGACCTTGTTAAACCAACCTTTCAAAATTGATATTATGCCGATTAAACTTGGTAGTTTTGGCGTCGTCATTGGTATGGATTGGTTATCCAAGTATCATGCTAGGATCATCTGTGATGAGAAAGTCATCCACATTCCCATCGACGATGAAACATTAATCATTCGAGGTGACCAAAGTAAAACCTAACTAAATCTCATATCCTGTATAAAAACTAAAAGGTATATATCCAAGGGATGTCAAGTTTTCATAGCCCAAATAATGGAAAAGAAGTCGGACGAGAAATGACTAGAAGACATACCGGTAGTCAGAATATTCTCGAAAGATTTTCCTGAAGATCTACCTGGCCTTCCTCCTATTCGTCAAGTAGAATTTCAAATCAATTTAATTCCAAGAGCGACACCTATAGCCCGAGCACCTTATAGATTAGCTCTTTCAGAAATTCAAGAACTATCTAACCAACTTCAAGAGTTAGCAGACCGAGGTTTTGTCCGACCAAGTACTTCACCCTGGGGAGCTCCTGTCTTATTTGTTAAAAAGAAAGACGGATCTTTCAGAATGGGTATCGATTACCGGGAGTTAAATAAACTTACCATAAAGAATCATTACCCATTACCCAGGATTGATGACTTATTTGACCAACTTTAAGGTTCGAGTATTTACTCAAATATCGACTTGAGATCAGGTTATCATCAACTAAGAGTCAGGGATGAAGATATTTTCAAGACTGCTTTCAGAACAAGATACGGACATTATGAATTTTAAGTCATGCCATTTGGTTTAACTAACGTGCCTGCTGTATTCATGGATCTCATGAATCGTGTGTGTAAACCATACTTAGATAAATTTGTAATAGTGTTCATCGATGATATTCTCATATACTCTCGTAACAAAGAAGAGCACGCAAATCATCTAAGAATAATCCTAGAATTACTCAAGAAAGAGAAGTTGTATGCTAAGTTCTCCAAGTGTGATTTCTGGATTCGTATCGTGCAATTTCTTGGACACTTAATTGATAGTCAAGGACTTCATGTTGACCCCGCCAAGATTGAAGCAGTTAAGAATTGGGCATCTCCTACTACACCCACAGAAATACGTCAATTCTTAGGACTTGCCGGCTACTACCGGAGATTCATCGAAGGTTTTTCGAAGATTGCAAAGTCTTTGACTGAATTAACCCAGAAAAACAAGAAGTATATCTGGGGCGAAGATCAAGAGTCGGCTTTCCAATTACTAAAACAGAAGCTTTGTGAAGCTCTAATCTTAGCATTACCAGAAGGAAACGACGATTTTGTTGTTTACTGTGATGCATCCCATCAAGGTCTGGGAGCAGTGTTAATGCAAAGAGAGAAAGTTATTGCATATGCATCCTGACAACTCAAACCTCATGAAGAAAACTATACCACTCATGATCTCGAATTAGGAGCAGTTGTGTTCGCTCTTAAAATTTGGAGACACTACCTATACGGTACAAAGTGTATTGTGTTCACTGATCATAAAAGTCTTCAGCATATCCTTGATCAGAAAGAGTTGAACATGAGACAACACCCTTGGTTAGAATTGCTTGCAGATTACGATTTTGAAATTCGCTACCATCTTGGAAAGGCAAATGTTGTAGCAGATGCCTTAAGCCGGAAGGAATGAATCAAACCACTCCGAGTTAGATCATTAGTTATGACCATTCATCCAAACTACCCTCACAATTCTTAAAGCTCAAACCGAAGCACTCAAAGAAGAAAACATCATGGCTGAAAACTTACGAGGAATGGATAAAGCATTTGAAATACGTCCTGATGGAACTCGTTGTATTAAGAAACAAAGCTGGTTACCACTTTTTGGTAATCTGAGAGACTTGATCATGCATGAGTCCCATAAATTAAAATATTCCATTCACCCGGGTTCTGACAAGATGTATCAGGATCTTAAGAAACTCTATTGGTGGCCTAACATAAAGGCAATCATCGCTGAATATATTGGCAAATGTTTTACATGTTCTAGAGTTAAGGCAGAATTTCAGAAGCCATCCGGCTTACTGGTACAACCAGAGATTCCTATGTGGAAATGGGAAAGAATCACAATGGATTTCATCCAAAACTGCCCAAAACATCAAACGGACATAACATAATCTGGGTCATTGTCGATCGCCTTACCAAATCCGCACACTTCATCCCTACCCAAGAGACAGGTAGTATAGAAACCCTTACAAGGTTATACATCAAAGAAATAGTCTCCCGGCATAGTGTGCCAATATCTATCATTTCAGATCGTGACAGTCATTTCACATCCAGATTCTGGCAATCATTACAAAGTGCTTTGGGTACTCAATTAGACATGAGTACGACATATCATCCCGAAACCGATGGACAAAGTGAAAGGACCATTCAAACACTCGAAGACATGCTTCGAGCCTGTGTTATAGATTTTGGAAAAGGATGGGAAAGACACTTACCATTGGTAGAATTCTCATACAATAACAGTTACCATGCCAGTATCAAGGCAGCACCATTTGAGGCACTTTATGGTCGAAAGTGCAGATCACCTGTTTGCTGGGCCGAAGTTGGAGATGTTCAACTTACAGGACCAGAAATAATCCATGAAACCACTAAAAAGATAGTGCAAATTCAACAACGCTTGCAAGCTGCAAGAGACCGGCAGAGAAGTTATGCCAATATAAGATGAAAGCCTTTAGAATTTCAAGTTGGAGATCGTGTTATGTTGAAAGTATCACCTCGTAAAGGTGTCATCCGATTTAGAAAACGAGGAAAGCTTAACCCTCGGTACATTGGACCATTCAAAATCCTTGAACGGATTGGCCCAGTGGCATACAAACTAGAGCTTCCTGAAGAGCTTAGTAATGTCCACAGTACTTTCCACATTTCTAATCTTAAGAAATTCTTATCTGACGAATCCCTTGTCATTCCTATTAAAGAGCTTCTACTTGATGAAAAACTCAACTTTGTAAAAGAACCAGTGGAGATTATGGATCGAGAAGTCAAGCAATTGAAACAAAGTCGTATTCCTAAAATCAAAGTAAGATGGAACTCTAAAAGAGGACCAGAATTTACATGGGAACGCGAAGATCAAATTCGTGCCAAGTATCCACATCTATTTTTAAACATCACTGGGCATCCACTAATATCGTTTTGGGACGAGATTTCTTTCAAGGATGGAGACTATTAACACAACCCGTAATTTTCATCATGTAAACATCCATATATTAATTTAGATTGCACTGTGAAATCCATCTATTATATATATATTTACCTATTTTTACAAAGAAATTCTTTGCCTGTATCTCAGTATGCAACGTAACTTGCATAATATAAGTAACGAGCTCACGCAACACTACCAATGCCATCTCTATCTATGTTTAACATCATGTAAATATTTAATATGGTCAAGTTATATGTTATTTCTTTTTACCAAGTACATTATCCATTTAACGTACTTTTGAAAATGTTATATCAAAACAAGCATTAAACGTTAACGTTTATATCAAAACCCTAATTATATGTAATGTATACATATAAAATGAATGTACAAGCCTCTAAAGCATGTGTACAAGTATCAATACACAACATTTAAATATCTTTTCCCTCTTGAATCAAGTTACAACTTTCTAAAGCTCAATGTACAAGTCAATAATACATGAAAGTCAAACTAGGTCATTTTACCTCCTAAATCACTTTGGTTTCTTACCACCACTTTAACACAAGGTATAAGCACCTAATGCATGGCTTTTAAACCTTAAACCTAAACCCCAATTCATCTTAAACCCTAATCTAAAACCCTAAACCCTAAACCCTAAACCTTAATTTCACTTTCAACCAAAAACTAAACCCTAAACCTAAACCTTAATCCTAAACCCTTAACCTTAATCCTAACACTAATCCTAAACCTTAATCTATCCTAAACCCTAACCATAACTCAAAATTAAAACCCTAAACCCTAAAACGAGCCCTAAACCAACTTGTGACCCATTTGCTTTCATTTTGACCCATTTTAAACCCAAGCACCCATCCTAGCACCTCTATGACCTCACAAGCAGCCTACCAAGTAGCTCTATTAGCTCCTTGCTAAAATACTTGGCCTCTAAGTTGCAAAATCACCTCCTTGTCTCCTATGTTAGTCGTGGCCTCCAAACACCCCTTCAACACCTTCCACCTTGCTTAGCTACTATCATAGCCTCCCATACTTATCACTAGGCATCCTTAGTCATCATACTACAGATCCTAACCCTTAATCCACAAGAAAACTTGGGCACCAAGGGTGTTTTCACCCTATAAATAGCCGAACCATACAATCATCCCTCAAACTCATCTCACACACTCAAATGGAGTTCTAACCTTTCCATAGAAGCAATAAAAGGTTAAGATAAGTCCCTAAGCTCATAATAGAAGCCAAGAAGCATGAAAAACGAAGCCTTGAAGTCGTTACTAGGCGTATGAACCCAAAAATCCCATTTCGACCCATTTTAGCTCAAGTAAGCCTAAGATCTTGTTCCATAAGCTTATATTCTGTATTAGAATGTTCATAATACTCTTAAGATCATATATGAACTCTTGTTTGAAGCTTTGAATCCTCAAACCCATGTGTTTTTTATTAAAACCATAAAAACGACCCGTTTTGATTTTCTAACTAACGAATCCTTTTTCTAAACTTTTGTTACGGTAGAACATCTTATTTTATCTTATTCTAGTAAGCTAATATCATTTGGAATCTTAAAATAAGCTTGCATGGCTTTTTGAACTTGTTTTGCAAATATTTCCATGCATAGGGGTATATATCGTAACTTTCTGAAATTTATAACTAAAGGGGCTGAAAATGTCATTATTCTAAAGTTATAACTATAAGGACCTATTTTGTCAAGTTTCAAAGTTAAAGGTTTAAATTATATATACTTTATATATAAAGGACTAAAGTTGTAAAAGTTTATAAACCAAGGGTATACATTGCCAATTTGCAAACTTAAAAATATAAATATAATATTTTTATATAAATTATAAAAATATATATTAATATTATAAAACTCGATTTTATTAAAACCCGACACATTTATTGTTATTAATCATAAATCGACGCATTATTTCGTTATATATTTAACGTAATTTATCATCAACTAACTTTTGAAGAAACTTAAAATCTTATCGTATCACGTTACTAGGGAATTTCATATGAAGGGTTTCATTTGAGTTTTCGTTTTGACGAGTCTAAGACTTGACATATCACCCCAGGTTGCGTGACGAAGCCGTTACTTTTACTTGATATACTTTTGTCATCAATCAGATTTCTCTATACTGTTAAGGTGAGTTCATGGCCTTGCATTTAAATCTTCTAATGTTTTCATAAACCCGCGAGGTGGATACATGCTATAAACCATGAATACGAGTATTTTTCCAACTCTACGCTATCCTGATATATTATTGCATCTGTTGTCTAAGTCCCTTTATGCCAAAAGACCCCCACCATCATAGACCATTAATCACTTGCGAGTGAACGTGAATATTGTGAATAGGCCTATTGGGATTGACGAATCCCGTTTGTGTTAGCTGGATAGGTAACCAAACGCACCATATTTAAAACTCATAGGTATATGGCAATTACCTACACGGGGGCCATTATCTTTATATATATCATTATTGATATATACACTAGTCAGTTTGAGTGCCATGAGCTTAGACGCAATAATACTGTTTTCCATAATAATTGTACTCATTGCAATTATTACACTTATGGGTGTATAACAACGTAACCCACTCTTATGATGACTTGTATTCACACTATTTATTATAAACCTATGAATTTCACTCAACCATTGTGTTGACCTTTTTAGCATGTTTATCTCAGGTAATTGAACATCTTATGGCACGGAGTGGCACGGACTTGAAGATGGCTAAACTGTTATCATTCAAACTTTATGTTTTCATGTAGATTTTGGGACCTCTGTTTGTAAAAACTCTGATGAAATAATGAATGATAACTTATCTTTTAAAAACGTCTCTTTCGAGTCGTTTTCTATGATTATGACTGTTGTACTATGAAATAATACCCCAGATTAGCTTCCGCTGCTATATGTCAAAAATGGGGGTGTTATAGTACACGCCTGAACCAAATGGTGTTGCTGAAAGGAAAAACAAAACTCTCATAGAAGCTGCAAGAACAATGCTATTAGGATCTGTCTTTTTAAAGCAATACTTGACTGAAACTAAAGCCACTGCATGCTACACTCAAAACAGGTCCACTATTGTTAAAAGAAATCTCCAAACTCCCAATGAATTTTTTCATGGGAGACTTCCAAACATCGATTTACTTTATGTCTTTGGATGTCCAATTTTCATCAACAATCATAAAGTTCACTTAGGAAAGTTTGATGAGAAAGCTGATGATGGTTATTTTCTTGGATACTCACTTGTTTCCAAAGCCTTCAGGGTCTTCAATACAAGAAGACAAGAAACTAAAGAAACTTACCACATCACATTTGATGAAAGCACTAAAGCTATCAAATTTTCAAAATGTTTAGTTGATGATATCAACATTGCTGAATCAGAAAGATACCCACCTGATGAACATCTTCAACCATATGAACCTTCACAAAGGTATCAAGTTGATAGCAATGCTCTTCAGTACATAGAACCCTATGAGAAACCTAAACCTATTGTCACTGAAGCTGATGCTTCCCATGATCATAATGATAAAGCTGATCAAAATGATCAAATGGATCAAAATGATATAAATGATCCAAATGATCATCCTATTCAAGCTGATGAAATCTTACCTGATGATCAACTTGAGCACTCAAATCATAACAGTGATAATCATATCATTAATAACCTCCCAAACACTAAAGATGTTCAGATCACTAAACCTTTATCCTCTCCAACAAAGGATACTTTAGCACCAAATGCAATTCTAATCCCAACTGGTCCTTCCTCATCCATCCCTTCCATGGCCTCTTTAGCTCTTCAAGACAGATGGTCTAAAGACAAACATATTAAGTTGGTTAACATAATAGGTAATCCAGGAGCTAGAATGCTTACAAGGGCCATGGATAGGGAACTCAGTGTTGCTTCAGCTCATGAATGTCCATTTGTAGATTTTCTATATAAAGAAGAACCTAAAAAGGTTTTTGAAGCACTTAAGCATCCTAGATGGGTTGATGCCATACAAGAGGAACTAAATCAATTTGCTAGAAACAAAGTCTGTACATTAGTTCCTGCACCTTATGGAAAAACCATAACTGGCTCTAAATGGGTATTTAGAAACAAAAGGGATGAAAATGGCATTGTCATCTAAAACATGGCAAGGCTTGTAGCTCAAGGCCACAATCAACAAGAAGGCATAGACTATGATGAAACCTTTGCTCCAGTTGCAAGACTTGAAGCAATTAGGATCTTTCTTGCCTTTGCCACCTACATGAACTTCATAGTCTATCAAATGGGTGTGAAAAGTGCTTTCCTAAATGGAAAACTAAAAGAAGAAGTTTATGTTAAACAACCTCTAGGTTTTGAGAGTAGTGAGCTCCTAAACCATGTTTGCAAGTTGGAAAAAGCCCTTTATGGACTTAAACAAGTCCTAAGAGCATGGTATGAAACTCTCTCAACCTTTCTTACTAAACACAAGTTTGTGAGAGGAAAGATAGACAGCACATTATTTGTTTACAAAACCCAAACTGATGTGATTCTGGTTTAAATCTATGTTAATGATATTATTTTTAGGTCAACCAGCACAAAATTATGCAAACAGTTTGCTAAACTGATGAATCAAAAATATGAAATGAGCATGATATGAAATGAGCATGATGGGTGTCCTCGTCTATTTCCTTAGATTTCAGATTAAACAATCTGAAAGAGGTATTTCAATCAACCAAGAAAAATATGTCAAGGATCTGCTAAAAAAGTATGACATAAATGGTTCATCAGTGAAAATTCCAATGGTACCCCCTAATAACTTAGGACCTGATCTTAATGGAAAAGCTATAAATGAGACTCAGTACAAAGGTATGATTGGATCACTAATGTATCTAACTGCAAGCAGACCTGACATTCAATTCTCAACTTGTCTTTGTGCAAGATATTAAGCAAATCCTAAGAAATCCCACCTTATTGCTATTAAGAGAATCTTTAGGTACTTGAAAGGTACTCTCAGTCTAGGTCTTTGGTATTCAAAATTTCCAGGTATTGACCTAAAAGGATACTTAGACTTTGACTATGCTGGATGCAACATGGACAAAAAAAGCACTTCAGGTGCTTATTAGTTGCTAGGAGGCAAACTTGTATGCTGGAGTGCTAAAAAGCAGCAATATGTAGCTATGTCCTCAGCTGAAGCTGAATATGTAGCTGCAGCTGGATGTTGTGCCAATATTCTCTGGATGAAGAGTCAACTCACTAATTATGACATCATTTATGAGAAGGTACCCATATTTTGTGATAACACAAGTGCTATTTCAATCTCAAACAATCCAATTATGCACTCAAGAACAAAGCATACTAATACTAGATATCACTTTATCATAGATCATATCATGAAAGGGAACATTGAATTACATTTCATTCCCACTCAATACCAACTTGCTGATATCTTCAACAAGCCCCTAGATGAACCAACTTTCAAAAGATTGATTATTGAACTAGGTATGCTGAACATTGATGGATCCAAACCTAAACCCTCAAATGATTCTTTAGATGAAGACTGAAGGGGTTCAGCGAAGTGTCAAACTAAACGATATAAGAAACAATCCTTCCGTTCAGTTTATAAAGAGTATTTTAAAGTGCGCCAGGAATATAAAGACTTAGTGACCATCTACTTAAAAAAATACTCTTTAGTTTTTGAGTATCTTCTAAGTCCGCCAGCGATCTATAGATTTAGTGATCATCTGCTTTAAAGATACTCTTCAGTGTAAATCATATGCTAGTAAACTGATAAGTGTGCCAGCGATCTATGGATTTAGTGACATCCGCTTTCAATTTATGAACATATGATGCTTGTTAAAATATCTATCAGCTCAGCATAACAAAACACCAAACCTGAACCTAGTTTAGCTCTTTCAAAACATCAATCAAAGGGTCAGTTTATAAAGCAAAAGTGATTTTCAAAATTAATATATTTTTCTTTAAGTAATTTCCTACCAAAGAAATTATTTATTTTTAATATCGTTAAAAAAGGAATATCCAAACGATAACATGACCTCACCTTCTCTTACCTACTTTTGTAGTTGAACATACGGCTGTTTACTGTTCTAGGTGTCAGAAAGCACTTTTGCTAACTTTCATTAAATGTAAAGTTTAGCACTCGTGCAAATCAAACCCTAAAACCTTTCAAATAATTTTATATCTTTCAATGGAAGATATAATCTTTTTCAAAAAAAATTCAAACCTTTTAAAAATCTTATAAAACCAAAACATCACTCTTAACATATCACTTTTCACAAATCAACCTTTCATAAAAAACACACACAACAAACAATCAAACCAATCAAAACTCTCAAAACCCTAAAAACAAAAACAAAAATGGCTGAATCTTCAAACCCAAAACAATCAACACCACCACAATAAAAGGATCAACTACAAGACCAAGGAACACCCATTCCTTATGATCTTGTACCACAAGTGGACTATGAATCAAGTCAAATCCACTTCAAAGATAACAATGAAGTTGCTCTTATTTACCCTGAACATCCCAACAAAGAGCATTTTAAAATTGTCTATGACTTTGTCTCCAAATGCTGTCTTAGAGAGGCATTCATAAGGACACTTACTCAATACAAAGAGTACCTTACGAAATTTTGGTACATAGCATTTGTTGTTGAAAAATCTAACAGGGTTTGGTTCTCTATCCCTTCAGGGGGTATTAAGGGAGAAGTAGGTGTTACATCCTTTAGGAATGTTATAGGAGAAAATTACTTGGCTCACTCTAGGAACTATAAAGCCATACCTTCCATTGAAACTATCAGGGAATGGTTCCCTACTATTGGATATAGTGGGACAATTAAAGCTAAAGGAACCCTTAAAAGGCTTTCCTTCCTCCTAGATGAAGGCTTGTAGATCCCAGTCTGAATAGATCTTTCTAGCCTGTTAAGGGTGGTAGCCAATCTGGATAGATCTAAACTAACTACAAGAGAAACAATGACTATGAACAATATAAGTTATGCGGAAACTAACTTATACTGCTAAGAAGAACAATGAATAAAACAGAACTTTGATTACTATTAATCTGCTAGCTTACAGATTACTAACTATGAATATTTTTGAAACTTATATCTCTAACTAGTACCATAGGGTTCCTTTTATACACCAAGGAAACCCTAATGGGCTTACAAAATGCGTTAAGTGATCATGCAAATCTATTCCTAATATATCTCATGCATATCAATTAAGCAGTACTAACATTCTATACTAACAGTACTAATATACAACTAGCAGTACTAACTATAACTGGCAGTACTAACAATGTACTGGCAGTACTAACTATAACTATCAGCAGTACTAAGTGTAGAAGCTCTAAATCCCAACAATCCTCCCTTAAACTTGTGATTTACCATTAAATCTCAAGTTTCTTCTGATGTACTCTGCTGAGGATGCTTCTAAACACTTTAGTTCCTTGGTCTGTTTGCTATATTATAGATCTTTGTCAAAAGCTCATCTGCCATCTCAGAATGTTGATCCACTCCTAACTTGTTAACTAGCATCAAAGTTGGAAGTCCTTTTGTAAGTGGATAGTCTTTTTCAACCAGCATGAATATATCTTGTCCTTTCTCTGTAGATACATGATGAACAGCACAGGTATCATATAACCACCAATTCAAAGGATCATGCATATATTTCTAAAGTTCTAAAATATTTAAAGCATTTGGTTCAAACAACATCTTTAGTTCAACCCACAAT
>BQNB010025996.1:0-59051 GCA_026074375.1 Tanacetum coccineum
GTTTTCATACGTTTGTATACGTTTTCGACCGTTTTTATACGTTTTCGTCCGTTTTTATACGTTTTCATCCGTTTTTATACATTAACATAAATTTTTGTCCGTTTTTGTACGAAAACGTACGTATACGGATGGAAACATACAAAAACACAAGAAAACGTACAGAAACATAAAAAACGTAAGAAAACGTACAAAAATTGACAAAATTGTAGAAAAACGTTCGATTCAAAACCGTTCAAAAACGTGCGAAAACGCACAAAAAAAATTCAAAAACGCACAAAACGTACGAAAACGGTCGAAAACGAAAGAAAATGATCGAGAACTGACAAAAACGGACGAAAGCTGACAAAAACGGACGAAAACGTACGAAAACGTTCAAAAACGTATGAAGACGGTCGAAAACGTACAAAAAGGACGAAAACGGACAAAACGATTAAAAAAACGGACGAAAACGTACAAAAAACGTATAGAACTGGATATGAATTACTTCGGTTAGTACATAGAGCATCCTTGGCTTCTATTATTATTATTTTTTTGTAAAGTTACCAAGCCCATTTAGACCCGAACCCGACCCATCTGGACTCAAACCCATCTAGACGCATGTTTCTAGAATATATCCATCTAAACCCATACCCAATTAAACTTGACCCGACCCACCTATTTTACCACCGCAAAAAGAAACACACAGCTGAAGTATATAAAAACTTGCACAGTTGAAAATAGTTGGTGTCATATTGACAACGGGGTACCCGAAAGGACAACCGGAGGAGTCCTCCGATGGGTTTTCCGGCGAGTCTACCGGAAGACTCACCGGAACTAGTCGTAGGCTACTAACTCTCCTGAATTCACGGGATCGTGTACCTAAGGTTTTGTCTGACACCTGTCAAAAGTACTAGGCATAGCTCAGAGTTTCATGCCCTACAGTACGACCACAATGCAAGAACAGTGTACGAACGCTGTTCTTCAAATGTATATAAATACCTTTCATTCAAGACACTAAGTAAGTATTCAATCTGACCACTACTTTTCACTTACATTTAAACCACCGGAATATCCCGTTGCTCATCCTCACGCCGGAGCTTGGTCTTGAGACAACCCCAAGACGAGGCTAACGCGCTTGTTTCATACATTTCAGGAATTTGAAGAACCCAGGTGCCACCAGAACAGGAACACTCATAGGGGTGCTAAGATTTACTTCAACACATATGCAAAACTTTTAAGATGTTATGAATTTCTTGTCGTAAACCATTGACAAGTTAGTCTTGAAAAAAATAATCCAAACATATAATTATTTTTTTCAAAGATCCCGATCATGATCTTAAGATCTTACAATTTTACGATACTGCAAAGTAAAAACGATACTGAAAAGTAAAAACGATCCGGATCCTACATATAGGATCTTTGCATGCTTAAGATCTTATAGGATCCCGATCTACTCCGATCCAATCTTACTTTTCTCGAACCACAAACTAAAAATTTATAAATTTATGGGCTGTATTTCGTAGAATTTAAAAATCAACATGTTAATTTTCTTAAACATTTCATAATCATAATTTAGGACAACATTTCTATGAAACATTCATATAATTTTGTGTCTATGGTATATAATAATTTGTAGATTTGTATAATATTACAAAGTCTATTAAGAAAATGACATTATAATAGGATCTTACGATCCCAATCCAACTTTATGATCTTGATCTTGCAAAGACATTGAAAACAATATTGTCTCTAGCACTAAAAAAAAAACCATAAAGGATGTCATCTATATATCCCCCAAATAAAAGAAAGTAAAACAATATTGTCTTTTGCATGAATTAAGATATGAGAAAAATTGTCCCAAAGTCTTCTTGTCTCTGTATTTACTTCTTTTTTGGAGTCTTACCCGCTGAAGGGTATATCATCTGGTGCTTTCATTAACGATCTCACCATGCCTCCCCGTAAAGACACATCCAACGACAATGCACCAACAAGTTTTCAAGACCAATTATCCGCCCTCAACGCGAAAGTTGATGCCCTCGTCAATAGCATGACGAACCTTCTCCAACCCCCCGCCGCCGCCGCCGCCGCCCCACCCCCACCCAACAACCCGCTTCATAAATCACCAAAGATTATGTTACCCACGTTTGATGGCACATGTCCGCTGGACTGACTTTTTCAAGCCGACCAATATTTCACCTTTTACAACATTCCGGTTGATCAAAGGGTAGCTCTTGCGTCTTTCCACTTCCAAGGTGATGCTTTGAGTTGGTACAAGTACATGCATAATAATGGACTTCTGGGTGATTGGGTAACGTTCACCCGTGCTTTGGAACTCCGCTTTGGTCCATCGTCGTTTGCAAACCATCAGGCGGCACTCTTTAAACTCAAACAAGATGGCTCGGTAGCTACATATCAAACCGAGTTTGAACGCCTCAGTAATTGTGTCGTGGGACTGCCTCACACGGCCCTTCTCAATTGCTTCATCTCAGGCCTTCGTCCCGACATCCATCAAGAGATAGCCATCTATCACCCCACCACACTTCACCAAACATATGGCCTCGCCAAACTCATTGAAGATAAGTTGGCCACGACACAATCACAATTCACATCCTCCACTGGTCCCCCATTCATTTCTCCTACCACCCAAACCACCACAACTCAACCTATTACAAAACCACCTGCCATCCTTCCAAATCCGGTGAAACAAACCACCCCTTTACCAACACGACGTCTCTCACCCGAAGAAATGCAAACTCGACGTAACCAAGGTCTTTGCTTCCATTGTCCCGAACGGTTTTACCCAGGACACCGTTGCAATCCACCTCAGTTCCTCCTGCTTGGACATGACGAACCAATCCCATTAACTAGTGACACAGGGGCCTTAACCGACCTAGAAGACTATTCTGGTGACATACAACCGCATCAGTTCTTAGCACTTTCCGCAGCGGCATTGCACGACACTACATGCCCACTCGCGATTCGCATTACTGGTCAAATCAATGGACACACTGTCACCGTGCTTGTGGACTCTGGTAGTAGCCATGATATCATCAAACCTTGTCTCGTTTCATTACTGCACTTCACATTCGATTCCCAACCCTCATTTCCCGTTATGATTGGTAATGGTACGTTTCTCCATTGCACGGGACAATGCCCCAACATCAACCTTCGCCTTTCAGATACCTCATTTTCTATATCTCCGTATGTTTTCCCTATTGAAGGTGTTGATGTCGTGTTAGGCATGTCATGGCTTAGTACCCTTGGGCCAGTCAAAGCAGATTTTTCGGTGCCACAACTTACCTTCAATCACCTCGGTAAAGAAGTTACGTTGCGTGGGGAGTCCTCGCCTAAGTTGGGAACAAGCACCGACCTTGCGGACAAGGTCGTAGTTCAACAGGAGGGTATTGATACGAATCGACTCGAGTTTGTCGATGCCAAAGCAGGCCCAAGTCACGAAGTCAACAAGTTATCAAAACAATCAGTTTGAAGAAGTCTCAGTTGTTGAACGTGTAGTAGTGTAGCCATGCATTTAGGAGAAAGAAGTGGTTTCCACATGTTGCATTAGTTTCCCACGTTTACAATTTCCAGTCAAGTACTTCCTAAAGTTTAGCTTAGTGGTTGCTTTCTGTTACTAGTATTTATATTGTACTCTTTTGCATGAATTAAGATATGAGAAAAATTGTCCCAAAGTCTTCTTCTCTCTGTATTTACTTCTTTTGGAGTCTTACCCGCTGAAGGGTATATCAAATAACATCATAGCAAAGTCGGCAAAGAGTAGGGTGATTAAGAAAAGAGCCATCTTGAGTTGAGAACCTTCTTCCTTAATTAACAGGGAAAAGGTAGCAAGATTTATTCACTGTGAATTATGATAATTTTTTAGACAATCATGTATCTTCATCCTTACCTTAAGAAAAATATAAAAATAAAATTGTGAAAAGTCAAAGAACAACAAGAAAAAACATATCTATAATTACTGTAAGAAATATAACAATATCATCATATCATCATTTTAGGCAAAAGCAAAAATATAAAATAAATTTAGAAAAATCATCATCTGAGAAGGAGTTTCATCATCTTCAAACATCATCACTCATCATCTTCAGTTGTTTATGGTTTCAATCATGAATTTTCATTAAAGACAATAAAAGATGCGCTTGATTGGTAACAAAATAATAGAAAATTTGATTTGTTTAGAAATGAATGAAGAAAAAGGGAAAATAAAATGTACTGTGAAAATTTTATGGTGAAAAAGAAAATGTAAAAATGGAGCCTACGGGAATAGCTGTAAAAGTCACCATGTTGGTGTGGTATGGATGTATGGGTGTCAGTACGACATCTGATACTGAAAACTCCGACCAAACTAATTGAATGACTATCAATGTCATTGTTTGATACCAAAACCTCTAAACCAAATAGCTCCTAAATAAGTAAAATCAAAATATTATCATAAAAGGAAAGAGATGAAATGGGTCAAAGGTCGCTAAAAGTATATTTTTAGAGAATGACAATTCTACTCATGAATGTAAAGAATTTTACAGTTTTAGAGAAACTGTCATATCTAGTTCTACTTGCTATGCTATACGATATAAATTTGGATGAGGAATTCTGGGTTAATTAAAGGCCTTGTATTAAAAATAACCGAACCAGTTAATGCGATAATTTACTCCTGTTAAGACTAGTGAAGGTTGTTACCAGCAATGTTTTGAAACTCGGTTCAACCGGTTCCGGTCGAAAAAACGGGTCAAATTAAATCGGGTTTCATATTTTCGAAACCTGGTTAGACCCGTCGGGTTTGAAGTGACCCGGTTGATGTGTCGTCGTGTAGGTTGTTATTTATTATCAAGTTTTACTATTTATTTTATGCCGACTATACCTAAAACAACACTCTAACGGGCAGTGTACCCGGTCAGATGGGAGTTTCGTGGTAAGTAGGGTGTCGATCACTAAGAGTGGAAGTTAACTCTTAATTCTACCGGTATTTTATTTACCTAGGTTTAGTACTAATCTAACCTAATTATTCTAATTAAATCTAATTAAACCTAAACTAATGCAAAGAGGTGGGTTTTCAGCCTGAGAGACTGACACGAGTTTAGTTCTAATTATCCTAAGGTGATGACAAATAACGTACACAAGTGATTAACAAAAGATAGGGAAGCGGTCAGATGTCGAGAAAACGTATTAGCTAGTTTAATCTAATAATATGCCCTGATTGTCTTTCCGTGCAATGATTTTATTAATTCGTTGGTGGTATATCATTCCAAAGTCAGGTGGATCTTCTCCCTAGACTCGAGGTTTGTCGCTAGTTAATCCTGTCACAATTAACCTAAACCAGCATAAAGCTCACACCGTTGATTATAATCTATCTAGGAAACTATATTGGTGGTTATATTGAATCCTAGCTCATGGAGGCTTTACCAACTTACTGCTTAATGGAAATTCATATATTAGTAGTCCACGCCCACTTAACTACCTACGAAAACAGGACGTTAGATGTAGTCCTAAGTCACCGGCTTAGTCTACCTATCCACTTAACCATAGATCGAAACAGAGCTTTCTATTGGTGATCCTATTATTCTAGTTATATGAATAAGCATTATATGTTTTTTATCCCGGACTCTTGGCCTATGCCCAAACAACACCGAAGTTGCAGCGCATTAAATATGTAGAACTAGATCCATTTGAATGATAGGTAAAACACATAATTAAGCACATAAACGGGTATGAAGTGATAAACATAATAAACATACAACGAATAAGGAGCAATCGATATAAAGACAAATCAAAACATTATATTATCATAAACATGGCTAATACCTAAAGGTATTAGCCGATGGTCATTGTAACAATACACGAAATCATAGATGAACGATTAAACATAAATCTAACCGAACGCGTATAGTGGAGTGTAGAAATTACAAGAGTTTTCCCATTAATCAGAGCGCTTCGCAAAATCTTCTACTCTTCTTCTTTTCTTTTTTGCATACTGTTCGTCCTCATCTTTTTTTACCTTTGTGGCGTTTCACTTCAAAACCTAGGACTCTCCGTATTTATAATGGAAAAGGGATATATATCCCTTTCTCTTTTCTTGTCGTGCAAACAAAAAGCCAACCATGCCCTGCTCTTCTGCTTTGCTCGTCCAAGTCACCAGCCCATATGCATAATTAACTTCTAAATTACTTAATGATAAGGCCCAAGAATTTATAAGATAAATTGGCGTCCAAACAATAAGCCCATCGTGGCTTCTTCTTTCTTTCTTTTTTTGATTGTTCAAATAAACCAGCCCAACATGCATAATGGACTTTTAATTCACTTAATACTTAGGCTAAGACACAAATTGGGCTAAGCACTTTAATACCATAAATTGGGCTAAGCATTTAAATATGCACGAGATGGCTGTTCCAGCAGTATATATCACGAGCTAACTTCAGTATTTTAGGTATTTTATCAGATAAAGATAAAGACATCTTTTTTCTCATTTCGTGGCCTTTTGAATCACCTAAAACGGAGTCCGGACGAAGAAGTTATGACCAAAACATTGCGACGTATTCAAATCTTTCACTCTTCGATATTTTATTTTAATTCATCGTTTAAGCTCCAAAATGTGTGGCTTTTCACTAACTTTCACCATATGCTCGATATTTACTGCAAATAATAAATATAATCAATTAAGTATTAATTCTTATATAAAAGAATGTAAAACGAGCAATAAAGACGGGATAAATGATGCTATAAAATAGACGTTATTTGATGTCATCAAATATCCCCCCACTTGAATTCTACTTGTCCTCAATTAGCCTTTAGAAGTTTATAAAAATGTATCCCTAAGGATTTTATGGTTTAAGCATTTATTTGATCCATTACAAGTACACAACCAAACACTTCACGAAATAGGATGATGAAAACACTTAAATCATTCAACTAATCTATGTGGTAACATGTAACTAATTCGCTCAATTGCTCGGTCGTGACGAGTATTATATCATAAGCTTGGCAAGGATACAAATCTCCACCACTAGAGCTAAGGAGTAACAAGTTTATAAAGGTAAAATGGGTTTTTATTATAAGGCTTAGGGTTGATTACTCTAACTAATCTTATTCGATACCAATATTCTAGGAGGGCGACAAAGACCACCCATACACACCCGTAACGACGGGATAGACACATGTGACTGCTCACTCTAACCTCGAATAAGCTAAAGAGTAGGACTAGTAGAGTAATATAGGGTATGGATCTTCTAACCTTCACCAATAGTAATAAACCAACAAGGCAACTAAGACATGCATACATGGCCGTAACGACGGAATAGACATGCATGCTCGATCACATCCTCATTCGCGTAAAAGCCATGGTTAATGATTAGGAAAGGGAATTAAATTGTTGTTAAACACAAATTACGAAACAAATAGACTAGGTCCAAGATATAAGTTGCTAGACACTTTTTCTCGACCGTTACCATGATAAAGACACAACTATTTACAAACGTCTTGATCATTGATAAAAAACAACAACCTAAGTTGGCGTTCTCGTAATGGTCAACTTCCCAATCATCCCATACTTTACAAATGATATCTACCACTTTATACAATACTCTACATCGTTGATTTTTAAGACGTATCAACGAATAATTGATCCTTCATATAATTCCTTCGGTCTAAGCTCTTGCGATTATCTCCAAACTTTCCTTCTCTTTTTTGTTGCGATTTTTCTTATTTTTTTGATTTTTTTGCTAACACTATACTACGAAACTCGGTGTAATTTCACCATCTTCACGATCATAATAACTCTGGATAATTCCTTCGGTAATTCTTCATTCTTCGGACGTACCAATAATTGCGTTGGTAGTAAAAATACATGAGTTTTGACTACTTTATACATTCCCATTTGCAATGTGCAAATTTCTTCCCAACCGTACCAAAGATAGAAAATTGACACAAGACTCGGGAAATACATACTTTACACTTTAAGCAACTAGCAACTGATAAATGGACATAATCTAACAGGGTAGGCTAAGGTGTAAAGGTGTAACGAAATAGATAGTTGGTGTAATTCCTAAAGGATTGGCTCTACGGGTTGTTCTAGGGGCATCTTACTCTTAAGATGAGAGTAAACAAAGGGTTTATACGGGGATTTAACTAACTAGTGTAGTTAGTTAATAAAACAACATATAAAGGCTTTTTGGGTGTAATCCTAAAAATTTACCAATTTAAACAAGTTACTCCATCTAAATCCATAGTACTCATTATTGTGGTCTCGAATAGATATACCAAGCCAAGTTTTAAAGTCTACAACATCACCGGCACACTCATATTTTTGTGGAATTTGGGTAAACATTTGGAAACGGATAAGGTTAAATCCTCATAATATCTAACAAGGCTTATTGTGTGCGGGTTATGTATCAAGTAATTTCACAAAAGTATGCTTGAATTTTTTTTTAAATTTAAGCTTAACTTAAGCATTTTAGTGTGAAAAATAGGACAAGTATCATTCTAATTCCCATCCCCCTACTTGAATTATACAACGTCCTCGTTGTATAGATAAAACATTAAATACAGGAATTAAAAAGAATTAGAGAGAGAAACTCCCTGATATTTTGCTCGGTAGATTCTCCATGTAGCGTTTATGAGCAAGAATGTGTGTGCGAAAGCGGGTCTGAATCCTAGCACGAACAACACACACTGAATTCCAGAAAATAAGCAGTCCACCAAATCTTTTCGTTCAGAAGGTTCATGTGTTAAGCATAAGAAAACAAGTGTGTAGAATCTCTTAACACAAGTATGGAATGATTCACTTAGAGTTTTAGAGAGAGAAAGAGATGGTTGGATGAACACTTGGAGAGAGAAAGAAAAAGGACAATATTAGCTTAGTGAAAATGTGACAAATGAACAACCAACACCCTCTCCATGTGTGGAGAGGGTTTATATATGCCTAGCATAACCGGCCATGGGCTTGTGTTATGGGCTTACTATGTATCTTTGGCCCGGTTAGCTTACTAACATAACATTACTAATTACTACGAGCTATGACTACTTATATTGGAAGTGACCGATACTTTTCTGTATTTCTAACAATCTCCCCCTAAGGGAGGTCACTCCAATTTACAAAAAATTAAACTTAGCATACTATGCTTTCACTTCGGTCTTGAGCTCGTAGTCTTTAACTTCAATCATTAACTTGTGATTTGATGTAGTGATCATTGACTTTTGATGTGAGCTTGTTCCTTTATCTTGACTTGAATGTGAGAATGTGATCTTGAACACCTTGAGATCATCAACCAAGCATAATCTCGTTTCACCATCATGTAAACTTTGCCATCTCGTGAACTTGTGACTTCTGGACCGACATGCTCATACCTTTCTTGATTTGATAATCTTGAAAAGCTTTAATAATGCATCTTTCTTGAATTTCTTTAACTTTAACACTTTGTCGCTTCAAGAAGGACGTATGGTATCAGAGTAGCGGAAGTCTTAAAACATGTACTTGAGCTTTCATGATGTCTTTATATTTGTCGGTTGGGTATGAGCATGTGGCTATGAATCTTGTGAGTCAGCTGGAATCAGGTACCTCCATCACCATCTTTAGATATTCCTGAAATAAACAGTAGGAACAAAGCAGGGGGAAGAATATGGCTTTGTCATTTGCAGTGTTTGATTTGGAGTAAACCTTCGAAATCGTTTGGAGTATCGACTGTGATCAGATAGATTCAATTTTAAGAAGGGAATTCTTCTTGACAGGATTTCTCAACTGTAGTATTGAATCTTTACTAACACATATGTATTGATCTCGTAATCAACATGTTCTTATTATCGGAAACGTTCTCAAGCAGCAACAACGATATGAGTGACCAGCGAGTTACTATCTAAACGATTAAAATAAAAAATTGATTTGGAAAATCAATTCGATGTGTCACTTGCTAAATAGTGGTTTTGTGACACATCGAAAGTGTTATCATTTCAATATTCATCAGCAATCCGATCAATCATAGTCAATCGTCAATTCATAGCCTGGAACAAGTTTGATTCTTATAGAATCGCACCATCGTTTCTTTCCAGTTGTCACAAGTTTGATTCATATAGAATCGCACAAGTCACCTACCATGAGCTTGTTTGATGTTAGCTCAAGCAGGATTTCCATCTTCATAGTGAATGAAATCACTCGGATGTTCTGGCAAAATCACAAGGATTATGCGTAGGACTCTTAATATGTTAACTTGTTATTCACATTGTGTGACCTAGCAAGCATGATTTGACAAGTGTCCTAATGAGATTTATGGATGATCTCTTTTGGCTCTAGACTCACTAGTGCACTTTGTTTTTAGTGATCGGAGGCTGGAGTAGACTGCCACCTTTTCAATATCAACTAACTCGGAGTGAGAAAGTCGATAGAAATGCGTGTAATCTCCATGATAAATGAAACAAGAGTCTGTTGAGAGACCTTGAGTGGCTAGGGAGGGTTGTGCATAGCGTCACTGGGTCCATGACTGTCTTCAATGTCAGCCAACACCTTAGTGTTTCTGACAGATTCTGTATTGACCCGGTTTCTGCCTAAGTGTATGGAGGGCTTCTTTCTTTTCACCCTTTATCCTTATATTTCTTTTTCATTCTTCAACCCCTTCAATGCTTACCGAGACTTCATAACTAACACCTTGTTGGGTTTGTCCAGTGTTAGCTCCGTCTCAGTCGGCATTATTCCCGATTCTCACTTTTTCTTCTTTTGTATCATACCTAAGGACTTCTACACTAACTAGTGGATATCCCTGGGTAGATCCCTCCGGTTCTGGTTGGATCATAGGATTTGAATACCTATGCCTAACCACCTTATAACTCCATAAATTTAAGTACATGGTCGGTCTTTAGGGTATTCCATCACAATCAAAACCAAAATCATTGAAAAAATTCAATCAAAGTGTTTGATATAAATATTAAAAGATTTACACTTTGAGAGTTTTTCATCATCACTAAAAAGCTCCCCCTTAACATGTGCACCGTAATCGTAGTACATGCTAAGTGTTGGAGTGCATTGAGTCCATTTTATATGATCACATGACAATACAATTAAGATTCAATTTAATCACATTTTCTCCCCTTATCCAAAATGTTAATCGCTTGATATTTTGGATATCAATTGATTAAACGTTCGTGGACAAAATGTTACATAATCACTATTAGGAACATTTTAATGCTTCCCCTCAAGTTTTGAGGGTATATAAGACTGTGCTGAGTATAATAATTTGAAAGTTTTGAATTTACTAAAAAATTCTTGAAAATTTTATACTCGAGCACACCTTATTTTAACCATAAGTCTACACTACATATATACAAATTCACAAGTTTATGATATACGAAATGACCTTTGAGATATGAACACAATATGACGAAGTCATATTGTTCTTTGCAGCAGTCTGAGGTCAGTTTAGTAGAGTCTACCGCCAACAAATTTCTCCAAACTCCTCATCATCCTCCTTTCCTTTAGCAGCTTGTTGATGTCCTTGATCATGAAATGAGCTCTTTTCTTTTCCAATGTGCTCCATCTTCTCTTCGGCAAGTACTCCATGTCGATATTCTTGGTAATGTCTTTGAGCGAAGAAAGAAGTCTTGTTAACGTGCCATCACTGAACTTGTACAGTTCGTCGGAGCGCATCAACCTGTTCCTCTTGTAGTCGTCGACATAAATGAATCCTTGAGGGTCTTTGTATGGAGTGTACGGGTGCCTTTTTCTGAGATCTGGTCTTGTAGTATCAGGCTTGGTGACATTGATCTTCTTTTGATAACTTTCAACTCCAAGTTAAAGATCCTCGACTCGCTTCTGAATAACCAGACTTCTGGTGAACATTCTTAGGGCTATTGCGAAGTCAGCAACATCATCCCCTGAAAGAGTTGTGAGCCGATTCTGAACCACTAGAAGTAACATATCCTCGATATCATTGATTCAAAGTCGTGGAAAGTCACCTTCCTTGAATCTGTATAATGCGTTATCAGCTCTTCTCACTACAATCTCTTCCAAGTACCCGTATCCATGTTTCCTCATTACCTTGACATGAGTGACTGCCAGAATACATTTTGTAGAATATACATCTCCTCTTGATTGCCCGCCTCTTGCATATGCATAGAAGGACTTACGTTGCTCTCTCCAATGTGATATACCCCATAACGCATATTTATCATAAGCAACTTTAACAGGACTCCATATGTTTGGAACCTTGTCTTCAATGCCTGGTAGATCATACTGAGCGGCCTTTGTCTTGGTGGTTGACGTCGTGTATGTCATAGTCAAAACTCCTCCTTGTAGATACTTGAGATCATTGTTGATGAAGTATTCAAATGGTACTCTTTGACGTTTTCCACGCGTGATCAAAGGAAGGGGTTTGGAAAGATCAAATGGGTAGTCACCGCCTTTAGGATTTTCCCAATCAAGCTTTTCTGAAAGAGCCTTGTAGCATTCTTCAAAGTCATATTCTAGTTCAGCATAATTAGAGCGGGTGCCTTTGAGTAGTCTGAATGCTGGTCCTAACAGGATTTCTTGAGTTAAATTCTTGATTTTCAGGCCATTCAAGATGTATCCAGAGAAGTCTATGGGAGTGCTCATCAATTCATCAAAGTCCTTTAACGATTTATCAGTAGAAGTAGAAGCTGCTAGAGTCATCAACCAATTTTGAGTTGGTCCTTCCTGTGTAGTCTTGCCAACATACCAGTCAGGGTCAGTGGGTTCTTGAGGTGGTGTAGGTTTCTTGAACCAGTCACGTCTAGAGGCAGTCTCATTCCTTGTCTCATCTTCATTATCATCCAGATTCCCTTCTTGATCTTGTGGCATGTCTAAGTCTGCAACCTAGAACACTGGTTCCTCTAATTGAACAGACTTTCCAGAAGATTTTGGTTGAGACTTGGTGCCTTTGGAAGAGCCAGACGTTGAATCTTTCTTTTTCTGACATGTGGTTGGTTCTGCATCTTTGCTTGTCTTTCTCTTCTTTAACCCTCGGTCTGATCCAGCGGAAGGGTCTTCATCTTTATCCTTGTCTTTTCGACCACGCTTCAATGAATATACATCATAAGAGAAGAAGAAATCTTTGTCGTGATCGTAAGATTTTTTCAAACTATCATAGCAATCTCGGTGTTTGAGAGCTGCCAGATATGATTCACTTTTCTCCATTTTGTCGATGAGGATCTTCTTTAACTCAAATTCAGTAAGTGTAGAAGCAGCCTCATAAGTAGAATGTGGTTGAGAAGACACCTTTGCTAGAGTAACTTCATCACGTGATTCTTTAATCAACTCTTCGATCACAGGTGGAGCGAAGTTAGACACTTCCTTGGGCAGAATCTGAGGCAGTTGATCTTTTACTTGCTCTTTGATTCTTGTCGTGAGAGATTCTGGAAGGAATTTCATGAATTCGTCTCTGGTTTCTCCCAACCTTATGTCAAGATGACTGTCAACTAAAGATGTCACTTGAGTGTGTAGAGGGTCTTTCTTAAGTTCAACAACTTCTTTTTCCAATGCTGTGATTCTATCGTTGAATCGAAAGGCTGATGAGAAATCAGGTAGAGTAGATAAAGGATTTGTAGTTTCAATTGTCGGTGTAGGAGTGGGTGTTGTCAGTATTGGTGGAGGTGTGAAGGTTTGTGATGATTGAGGAATTTTTGTGTATACAGGTGATGATTCAGTGATAACAGAGACTGGTATTGTAAGAAGAGTGGGTGCCTGAGTTCTCGGGACTTCATGGTGGACATGAACATCTAGTGGAGAAACAATTTCTGCATCAGTATGAGGAATATCTGAAAAATTTAGGAATTTTGATGCCAAGTCAGATGAACGAGAAGAACTAGTAGCAGGAACTTCAGTCTTCTTCGTAACAGTAGAAATTGTCACATGAGCATCTTCAACAACTTGTTCTTGAGTAGTCTCTAAATTTTCATTCCCTTGTTGAGCGTCAATCATTTCAGCATCAGCACCCTCACCTTGAACAACCTCTTTATCAGTCTGAGTAGGTTCTTTCAATCTTGCATCAACATCATCATCAAATTGGTAATCAGTATCATCCAATCCCTTTTCTTCATCACTTTTAATCACTTCATCACTTTCTGATTCCAGATTTTCATCATCTTTATCATCAGTGGGAGAAGGAGTATGAACAAACTCCTCCTCTTCTTGATCATCATCATCAGATTCATCTTCTTGCTCTGAATCATCAGATTCTTGCTCTTCACTTTCATTCTCCTGCTCACTGCTTTCATCCTTTGATTCTTGTTCATTATTGCTTTCATCTTCATCATTACCCCAAGACTCAGATTCACTCTCAGTTGAGTCATCTTCTGTCACATCAGGAACCCCTGGTTTATCACCAGTTCCTTCACTTGTGACAGCAGGTGTGATCTTTTCAACACTTGGAGGTTTTTCGGCAACCGTACCAGAACCACTAGGATGTGTCTTGTGAAAGTACCTTAAGCTCTTTTTCCTTACTTATTTCAACTGAGCTTTTTTAGCCAAAGCTAATTCAGATAACAGCTCAATACCTTTTCCACGTAAAACATCCACCTTTTCCTTTCCTGTAGACTTAGTCTTCACTGGAGTCTCTCTGATGACAATACCTGCAGCTGGAGTAGTTGAAGATTTCTTGGCAGATCTCTTAACTCGTTTGCCTTTCTGGACAGGTTCTTCATCTGCTTGGACAGGAACACTATCTTTATTCGATGGAGACGCTTTCTTGAATTTTCTGGCAATCTTGGGAGGTACAACACCTGTAGCATAGCTAAGATAAGTCTTGTAAGCCTTGGATTCTTTCATCTCCAGACTGGTCAAACAATCAGGTAGAACAGCTCCATAGATCTGAGATGCTTCTTTTCTTGAAACAAATCTTAATGTGTTAATCAAGTAGTCATCCTTTGAGGTGTGCATCCCAATTTTGTTTCTCCATGAAAGTGTCTTATCTTGAATCAGAAAGTGGTGGATGGTAACTTTTGTGAATCGAGGGTAGTACATCTTTTCTTGCTTTTTGTAGACTTTGTTGTCAATCTGATAAGTGAAGTCTTCCCAGAGTAGCTCCACATAGTCTACATACTTCTAATGGTACATGCCCCAAAGTATTTGTGCACGGGAAAGACGAAGTTTGTCAAGAGCACTAGTCTTTCCAGATAAACTTCTGTTGATAAGAGCAACAAAGGTTCTCTAAGGTTGATGCATCTGATCGACAACAACATCATTGAGTGAACTGATAACCCCAGTATGACCGAGATCTCTTAAGAAAGATATAGTGTCTTCTTCAGAAGGAAGGGCATCAAAATCTCGACCCTGTACTCTTAGGAAAATCTGAAAGATGTCTCTGAAGACTTCCAAGGTAAGTTTGAATCTTTTCTTCTTGTCAAGTTTGAATCTGTAGAAGACGTCATGCTTGTAAACAGAGTTCCAGAATTGGTGCATGTATACTTCAGGGACATCAGCAGTGATGATAAATGCAGGATAGCAGGGAGTGAGTGCAAAAGCATCCTATACAACTTGAAATGTTTCTTCTTTTGGTTTCAATCCAGAACAACTTGAAATGTTTCTTCTTTTGGTTTTGATAAAAATTGAAAATACATTTCGGGTTGTCTCTCGGCAAGCAATTTTGTTTACAGAAAAGTCTTTAAGTTAGACTTGCCTAAATTTAATCCCAACCTTATAAAACAATTTGGGGTCGAACGGGATGCCAAATGGCACATACAAATTCTTGATTTGTAAAATGAATGACATCCCTTTGTTAAGATGATTCCAAGTCATGATATTAAAATTTAATTCCTTGATAAAATTTGCAGTTTTGAAAAATTTATTAGATGTATCATGACTTGTTTCCAAAAGCTTATTTGACCTTTGTGCATAGGCGCCATCATCAGTATTTATTACATCACCCCCCAAAGACTGTTGAATATCGATTTTATCATCATTGTCCTTATCCGACTTTAACACACCGGGTTGAATAATGTTGAAAGGGAATAGATCATTAAAGTACAAAATGTTTTGTTCCCCTTCATCATATTCGGACAATGATGTTTCATCATTTAAATCAAATTCATCGATATATCGAGGGTTTAAAATCAATTTAGTTAACGATTCTGATTTAGACATAGGAGCATCATTGTAAACAATGGCTGGAAATTCATTCTCAAAATCTTTAAAGAAATCTAAATCATCAAAACAACCGACCGTAGGCTCAGGTGATGGAAGTAAAGGCATGACTTTTTCATTATCATTTTCCGAATCCGTTTTCAAATCATTGGTAGAAATTATTTTATAAGAAAACGAGTTTTTGTCAAAAATTACTGTGTAATCTTTATCATCAGAATCGTCAAATGAAATTCTAAAGTCAATTTCATCGTTAAGAGAACTTACCGTGGGTTCACAAGAAAGTGTTTTTTCAGATGATACCTCGTTATTAAAGGCTATAGTTGGGAATTCAGTTTCAACAGATCTGAGGTCGTGAATGTCTTCATCATACCAGATCTTACTACACTTAGCAGTTTCCCAGTTAAACACTGATGACATCAAATAACGTCTATTTTATTGCATCATTTATCCCATGTTATTAACCCATTTTGTATAGTTGTTGCAAAGAATTGTTACTTAATCATTTATATTTGAGAATTGCAGTAATTATGGAGTAATTGGTGAAACTTAGCAAAAGGTGCGCATTCTGGAGCTTAAATGAAGATATTTTAAAGATTACTGTTCTGAAGACCAATACGCCGTATCCATCAAGGAAGATACGGCGTATCCGTTCCTGTACTCACCAAAGACCACAAAAGGAATGAAGATCAATACGCCGTATCCAGAGGACTCAATACGCCGTATTCAAGATATGTGTAAACCCCCGTATAAAAGGTCACTACTTATTTTAACCCCTATATTAATTTTATAAATTTACATTTTCAAAAATTTGGTCGAAATTGAAATTTATGGAAGTTGGCGAGTTTCGAACCGTAAGTCACCTGTTATTGATCGAGAAGCTAATGGACGCGTAATTATAGCCCCGTAAATTTCATTAGAGGCATTTTAGTGGAAATAATATGTTCGACCTATTTCGGATGTGACGTGTTTTAAATTTTGCGTTTTTCGAAATTTGAGTGTCGTACTATGCTTTGGGTGATTATTCATTTAAATGAACGAGAAACCCTAAATTTCTTAATTTATTCTCTCGAGAGCTTGATAAATTTTTATTTCATTTTTATTTTTGTAATTTTAAAACTTATCACGTTTGGTTGCCGGAGAAGGAAATCGAGACTAAAAATCGTTTGTTTTTATAAAAAATTACAAATCGGGCTAGCTTTTGGGCCCGAAAATGTATAAAATACTAAGTTAATAAAATTTTTGGCCCAACCTCCTTATTTTTCTCCCAAAACCGGTTAGAAGAAATTAAAACAATGAATATGTATTTTTTTTTAGGAATTTTCTTGTGATATAAACATTAAAATATAAATTCCTACTTTTTAGCATCATATTACCAAATAAAATGATCCTCTCTATATTTTTTATAAAAATTCGGTTCCCCTTCCCCTTTTTATTTTTTTTAGCTGATCCCAACTCTCCCACTTATGTTAGGATATTTATTTTTTTAGATACACATTATTTACTTCATTATTTATATACACACTTACATATTTCTAGCAAAAAATTAAAACTCTCCCTTTGTCTTTTTTTTTCAATCGGCATAAACCCAAAACATGTACTCAAAACTCCTAGTTTTTCTAAAAACATCTAATATATTATATGCACTACACTTCTAGCTAATTAACCACAGAACTCAAGTTAATTTACTTACACACAATTCTTCTGCTTTCTCTTTTTTTGACACACACACAGAATTAGGGCTTTCATAGATCTTAAGTCCAAGAAAGGTTTTTAGGGATTATTGTTAAAGAATCCTACAAGATTTGAAGAGTAAAAATCAAGCTAAAGTTTTGTTTGTTGGGTCCTAGTTTTCGGCAGCCTAGTGGGTCTCTTGATTTCGATCTTGATCATCTATTCTAAATCATTGTGAGCTTCTTATTCTCTATTTTAATTATGACCTAATTTTTGGTTTTGCATGTTCTTGATTTTCACTTTTATAAACATGCATGGTATGGATCTATTAAATTATGTTTTGATATATAAAAGTCATGTTATTGTATATGGGATATGTTAAAATGATATGTAGTGGCATTGCAAGTTAATGATTGGTGTTTTGGAAGAGTCTTGGATTGATTTACTAGTGATTTATTGATGCAGTTTTGAAACAGTAGCAAAACCGTGTCATATCTCAAAAATTTTAGCTTGGGGTCTGTGATTAAATTGCATAGGTAGATAGATATATGTCTCAGCTCTATGGGATAGTTGGATGCTCAACCAATTGTTCCGGATGAGTGAGATATGGCCAAAATACGAAACTAGGTCAAATCTGAACCTTCAATTAGGATACGTGTTTTTCTACAGATTATTGAACTAAAGGTTGGGTTTTTAAAACATGGACTTATACTAGACATCATAGGGAAGCTCCAGCACTTGGCCTCACATTGATTTCTATTATAGATTTTATTTTATGGTCGTTTTCGTAAAAGTGTATATTTTGGCTAACATTCTGTTTTGGTAGTCTGTCATTAAAATAGCAATTCCCATTGATTGGTAAAAGTTTAGATTGATTGGGTTAATGTTCTGGAAACTAGATTCAAATAGCTTTCCATGGGCGAAAACCTCATATTCATAGCCCTTACGGATTAATAATTATGCCTTCTTAAAAACTGGTCAAATCAGAAACTAGAAATTTACGTCTTTTCTAAGAACATATAAAGTACACAATTTTGATAATAAGATAAGAATTAATATGTAAAACTTAGTATATGTTTACTCACTTGTAAACCCAGGTTATTAATCATAAATTGGAATAAAACCACTTTAGTTAAGTCATTGTGCAACGCCACACATATATCTAAGAAACATATCCCATACGTGTTAAATTTTCTTACGTATTGTTTTTACTTTTATATTTTTCTAAGTCGCGTCACTCCTATAGGTTGTCGGTGATTGTTGGTGACCTCTCTCGATCTATATACTCAGCTTCTTGATCCTCGTTGTGTGTTGGGTTTGTCAACATGTTTTGAATTGAGGAAATGAGTATACTTTTGTTAATATGGAAAACTTTAAAAACAAATAGGTCATGCCGGGATTTTTATAAACTATACTTTTTATAAATTTTTACAAATTACTTTATTTATTATCTCGAAAGGGGCTTTAAGAATTATTAACATCGTGATGACCCATAACTAAAACTTAAACAATAATTATTTGATATCATTTAAAAAAAACAATCTAGTCCACAACTTTAACAACGTGCGTTTAGTTGTATAAGGGAACTTTCTATTAAATATTTGGGATACCATAGGGCTATCGTGATCGAATTATTAGTTTCCCTTATTTTATCACTTCTTATATAAGTACTTGGAAGGTATTATATAATTAAACCATATATTTAATTGACACCTTTAGATATAACATATGTCTGTATTATATACGCTTCGAGTTAATCTTTTGGTTGTGTATCCTATTAATATAAATCGACGGTAGGGAATTATATACTTGGGTATTTTTGTTTTTTTTTATATCTTTCATTATGTAATATATATGGAATATATTACACACTCTGCATTTGTTCTTTGATTTATTTATTTAACCAACCACCAAACTATTACAACTCTAAATCTAAATCTTTTATCAACGTGTCGCGTTGACATAATCATTCATCGGAAAACCCAAACGCATCATCCTAGGCTAGAGGGACTTAGCCGTTAAGATAAGCTGCAACTTCTTGGTCGAGCCGTTTCAGTTTTCGTTTCGTCTGGCGCATAATATGCGCATTCCCGCCAATCGTTCTTCATCATCGATGTGAGTTTATAGCCCCTATTTCACTTGTTTTACATTTACTTTACAAATCTCGGGAAGAATACATTCTCATACAAGCTTTTACATATTCGTTTACAATATCTTTTACATATTATTCTACACACTTGGATTACATACTTGATTTTGCAATTATTACAAACACAATTACATGTTGAATTTCAAAACTTGGTTTCAAACTTTGTCACCTAACTCATTGCATACATGTTTTACGAAATTGTTTACATACTCATTTCGATACTCAATTACTTGAATTTAATCACACTCTTTTTCTACTATGGATTTAAGTACTCAAGCTATTTACTAATACAACTGATAATTTTTATTGACACTAGTGTTTGTCGGTTATCATCTCCTGTTTTACGTGTTGCCTCAGTAACGTAACCATCCATTGCATTAACCTGAGACTGTTAAATTCATGACATGAGACCGTTAAGGAAGCGCGAGTGTATAAAATAGTATCTATTTGGGATTGACATCCCTTTTTGGTGAATAGCTCTCACAAAGTTGTTGTTAGACAACGTACTTGAATACTGATTCGACCTATATTAACTAGGTTGCATTCGGGCGTTAGCGTGACGCGTTTTTACTTGGGATATTTTGTTATCAGTTTACTCACTCAAGGTGAGTTCATAGCCCCATGTTTTACAATTATTAATTTACAAGTTTTTGGGGTGAGAAACATATGCATGTTTTACAAATTGGACGCAAGTGTACATTTTATCATGATTACGTGTTTGCCTAAGTAGCGATAACCCACTATGCCCATGAATCATGAACTGTTAATTCCTGGTTTGGAAGCGCGAGTGATTATAGATAGATCTATTTGGGATTGACCTCCCCGTTCGGGTGACTAGCTATCACTAGGTAAACGAACGTATATCATGTCGGATACTGGATGTTACGGGTTGAACATCATCACGGGCAATGTAGGCAATATTTATATATTGTATTCAATTATGTCGAGCTTCGGTGTCATGAGCTTAGGCAAACGTAATTGCATTTTGTGATGTCTGCATCTGTTGCATTATCACTGGGAAAGTCTTGCGGTCCTGGATTATACATTTATATAAACCTATGAATTCACCAACTTTATGTTGACCTCTTTAAGCATGTTTTTCTCAGGTTTTGGTATGAAGATAGTTTGGATGGGACGGAACGCGGATATCAAGAATGAAGGCTCGGTGAACATATGGTTATAAATTAATGAAACATTTTTGAAATGAAGTCGTAAGATGACTTGTATAGTTTGGGACCTATCTTGTAACTCTGCTGTTTTCTTTTAAAACTAAATGAAATTGTCATATAAACGTATCTTTAAGCATTTATTAGGACTCGTGTGCTTGTATTATGAAGTAGCACCCCATGTGGTATTCCGCTGCGTTGTATGATTTTTGGGGGTGTTACACCACGCCTCATCCTGAAGGGTCACTTGGGGACAAAGACTCAGGAGGAAACATACCACCTGCTGATATGGAACTAATACACCCCACTATTGCTGATCTCTCAGGGACTGGTGCTAAGTACCAGGTGGATGAAACCTAGTCCACTAGATTGAGGTACCGATCCCTGACCAAAAAACAAAGGCAAGACTTCTTCTAAAGTGGATCCGGATACTAAACCTTTACGGCTACAAACTTTTGATGATGTTCAAGCCTTCCTACTCTTTGAGGATGAATTGGATCAACAGAGTGATGAAGAGGAAGTGCTTGCTGCTGGGGAGGACATGGGCGAGGATCCTCAAGTTGTTGAAGAAGTTAGAACTTCATCACCAAAGCAAGACCAGCCTGAACCATCTCATGTTCAAGAATCTACTTCTGACTCATCTAGTCCTGACCTCAAAAAATTTGATAATATTCTTCCTCTTACTAAAAGACAATTGATCAAGTATCTCAGGAAGATGTCAAGAGTTCTCTTCAGTAGGATCACTGGGAAACAATGGGAACAACATGAAGAAGCAGCGGTCTCCTATGCTGGCCTCAAGGCCTCCATTGAAGAATACTATGATGAAAATGTTGCTCAAAGAGATCAAACTGACAAGCTAGTTGAATCAACCATGAATACTATTGATAAGAGCAGTACAACAATCAAAGATATCTACCAAGGCCTGAATGCCATTACTCAACTTCTCAAAGACATCAATAATGCTGTCAAAGATGACCCTGCCACAAACAAGAAACTTAATGAAGCCATTGAGACTTTTGCCAAGATCTCTACTAATACTACTGTGGTTCTCTCCTTAGTTAAGAACTTTGATTTTTCTACTCTTTAGTCAACTATGAAAGATCTTCAGGCTCATGCTCTTAAACAAGAGGAAGTGTCAGCTACATGGACAAAATCTTCTACCAACATGGCTTGGAATCTTAGTTCAAGAATGATTGCCATTGAAATCTCTCAGACTGCTCTTAAACATGAAGTTTCCTCTCTCAGGCAGGACACTTCAGAGATAAAATCCGTGATGACAGAGATTTATCAAGCTTTCAAAGGCCAGTCCTCTTCAGCTCCCTCAAGTAGTGTCATTCCAACACTTGCTCTCACTATGATGTGTTGTTGTGTGGTTGTAAATTATGATTCAAGTTTTAAATTTATATTTTGTCGACTTAACCAAAAACAATACTTTAACAGGCAGTGTACTCGGTTGGTGGGAGTTTCATGGTAAATAGGGTGTCGATCATTAAGAGCAAGAAACACTTTCAATTTATTAATACTTTGGTTTTTCTAATCTAAGTTAGTATAATATACGTTAAACCTATGCTAAACCTATGTCAATCCTAAATCTAACGGATAAGGGGGGTTTTCAGCCTGAGAGACTGGCACGGGTTTAGTGGTGACTAAAATCAATTCAAGACACTAAAACACACACCAGCAAATTAACAAAAGATAAAAAAGCGGTCTAGCCAAATATAAGAAAACCGTATTAACCATTATTAATCCATTCCAAACGTTGGTTTATTTATTTAGTGCAATGATTACTTATCTTGAGGCGGCATATCATTCTTAAGACTTAGGCGTTACTTCTTCCTAAGACCTAGACACGTAGAATTCTGTCACAATTAAACGCATTCGCATAAAGCATCCTTATTTGCTGATTATAATCTATCTTATGGATTAAAGCAATGGTGATATTGTTAAACCCTAGCTCATCAAATATCCCCCCACTTTAATCCTACTTGTCCTCAAGTAGCCATTAGAAGTTTATAAAAATGTATCCCTAAGGATTTTTCCGTTTAAGCATTTATTTGATCTATTACAAGTACACAACCAAACACCTCACGAAATAGGAAGATGAAAACACTCAAATCACTCAACTAATCTATGTGGTAGCATGTAACTAATTCGCTCAATTGCTCGGTCGTGACGAGTATTCTATCATAGGCTTGGAAAGGATACACATCTCCATCACTAGAGCTAAGGAGTAACAAGCTTATAAAGGTAAAATAGGTTTTTATTATAAGGCTTAGGGTTGATCATTCTACAATCTTTCACCAAAAGTACCACACCAACAAGGCAGCTGAAGCACACATACATTGCCGTAACGATGGAATAGACATGTGTGTTCGATCACATCCTAATTCGAGTTTAACCAAGGGTTGAGATGAAGAATGATATAGGGTAGGGATCTTTTAATTTTCACCAATAGTAATAAACCAACAATGCAGCTGAGACATGCATACATAGCCGTAACGACGAAATAGACATGCATGCTTGTACACATCCTCATTTGCGTAAAACCCATGATTAATGATTAGGAAAGGGAATTAAATTGTTGTTAAACAAAAATTACGAAACATATAGACTAGGTCCAAGATATAAGTTGCTAGACACTTTTTTTTCCTGACCGTTACCATGATAAAGACACAACTATTTATAAACATCTTGATCATTGATCAAAAACAACAACCTGAGTTGGCGTTCCCGTAAGGGTCAACTTCCCAATCATCCCAGACTTTACATACTTTTACAAGACAAGTGACGATATCTACCACTTTATACAATACTATACATCGTTGACATATAAGACGTATCAACGAATAATCGATCCTTCATATAATTCCTTCGGTCTAAGCTTTTGCGAAACGTTTATCTTTAATCTTTCCTTCTCTATTTTTGTTGCGATTTTTCTAATTTTTTTGATTTTTTTAAACTATATTACGAAACTCGGTGTAATTTCACCATGTTCACGATCATAATAACTCCGGAGAATTCCTTCGGTAATTCTTCATTCTTTGGACGTACCAATAATTACGTTGGTAGTAAAAATACATGAGTTTTGACTACTTTATACATTCCCATTTGCAATGTGCAAATTTCTTCTCAACCGTACCAAAGATAGAAAATTGACACAAGACTCGGGAAATACATACTTTACAATTTAAGCAACTAGCAACTGATAAATAGACATAATCTAACAGGGTAGGCTAAAGTGTAAAGGTGTAACGAAATAAATAGTTGGTGTTATTCCTAAAGGATTGGCTCTATTGGTTTTTCTAGGGGTATCTTACTCTTAAGATGAGAATAAACAAAGGGTTTATACGAGGATTTAACTAACCAGTGTAGTTAGTTAATAAAACAACATATAAAGGCTTTTTGGGTATATTCCTAAAATTTTACAAATTTAAACAAGTTATTCCATCTAAATCCATAGTACTCATTATTGTAGTCTCGAATATATATACCAAGCCAAGTTCTAAAGTCTACAACTTCATCGGCATACTCATATTTTTGTGGAATTTGGGTAAACATTTAGAAACGGATAAGGTTAAATCCTCAAAATATCTAATAAGGGTTATTGTGTGCAGGTTATGTAACAGGTAATTTCACAAAAGTATGGTTGAATTTTTTTTAAATTTGAGCATAATTTAACCATTTTAGTGTGAAAAATAGGACAAGTATACATTCTAATTCCCATCCCCCTACTTGAATTATACAACGTCCTTGTTGTATAGATAAAACATTAAAAACGGGAATTAAAAAGAATTAGAATGAGAAACTCCCTGATATTTTGCTCGGTAGATTATCCAAGTTGAGTTTATGAGCAAGGATGTGTGTTGAGCAGCCGTCTTGAAGTTTCAAGACTCTAACACTTCAAAATTTCCAGATCGTAGATTCTCCACCAACATTGTCGATTTCTTTTCTTTCAGCTAGGTCCTGTGCAAATTATAGGAAAAACGGTGCATTCTTATCTTGGTACCTATGGTTAATTTAAACTAAACTAAATAGTAAATATGGGTCAGTCTGTTGAATATGCCGTATAATGTGCATGCATACACCATATTGACAGAACTGGCAATAATGTTTTTAAAGTGCATAAAAATAAAGGATTGATAACGTCCAGACATTCAATACGCTGTATGGTAAGGAGCGGATACGCCGTATTTATGTCTAGGAAGACAGACTCGATAAAAATAAATAACAATCTGGGTTGTCTCCCGGGAAGTACTTTTGTTTCAGCTAGTCTTTAAGTTAGACTTTTTCTTCAGCTTCCACACTCTTGTAAACACTCTCTCTTCTCAATTTTGCTCTTGATTTGGATAGCGTGCTTGGTTCCGTAACATACTCACGAACTATGGTGCTGAACTTATTGCCAGGCTTGATTCTATCATGCATAAACAACTCAAAACGTCACATCATAATATATTAAAAAATATGGGAACCTGTTTAAAGTTAGATATATCATGATATGAATAATAAATATACAAAAGATAGAAACAAGAAGATAAAGGATAGAGATCATGGGTCTGACTGTTATGAGGCTGTAAAAGTGCTAGCCTCGCAAGTCCTCTGTCTGGTGCGTCCTAGGTACTCTATCGATGACTCTGAATATCTCGTGTAAGGCACATCGGCCCTGTCCATCAACCGTGCGAGGCTAGTGATAGTCAATTGTAGTAAACCCTGAAAAGTCACGAGCCATGCTATCCAGTACCTCTCTCTGACCCTAAGGTGCCTCACGCATACCATGCACCTCCTCCTCTAATCGGGCAATCCTCTCACCCTGAGTCCTAGGCGGTGGTGGCACAGCCTGAGGCATCTCCTCATCCTCATCACCACCTCCTGGTGCCATTGAAGCCTCCTCAGCAACTCCTACTGCATCACCCTCCTGCCTAGTAGGTCCTGCGGGTACCCAAACCCAAGTATCATCAAGCTCTGCGCATATATACAACCTCACCAACTCGGCCATATCTATAAAAGGAGGTCTCGCACAATCACCGTCAACCCCTAAAGCCCATCCTCAATAAGCAAACCAAAATGCTTAGCTAAACGAGCAACAAACTAACCTCTAGATATCATCGCCCCCTGCTTCCTCCCCGAAGCAAATAATCTTAAGTATCTAGCCAACAGATAAGGTACGTTGACTGAGCCAACGTCCATCCCTCTCAAATAAAATAAATCAGTCACGGTCACCTTCTCAGGTGCCTGACTCCTCTCAGCAATGCTACAGGAAATCAATCTGTGGCACAACCTTAGCATAGGATCCCTGATAAGAGTATAAGAGGGGGTGTACCCAGAAAATCCCCCACAGACGAGATCCTGATCTAGTAAGCTCTCAGATCCCCTTTGTCGGGGATCCGTCCCGCGCTCTCAGCCTAATAGAAACCAAAACCAGTAGTCTGCATCTCCTCTGCTGAATGTAATCCCAAGACCAAAATAAACTCTCTCTAGCTCATACGCCTCCTAACTCCACCTAACTGAAACTGTAAAGTTGCAGGCGTGTCAAAACCAAGAACTGCCTCTCCAAACCAAAACGTACTGAAGAACTCTAGAATGAGTTTGTGCACTAACGGGCCTCTAATATCAAATAGCCGCCTCCAGGCTCAGCTAGTAAACACACTCTGCCCATGAGTATCCCTGTGCTCCATCAGCATCCTAGTACTCAACCCCTTAGCTATCAAATCTAATAATCCCCCAAAATTGAATACCTAAACCCTATGCACCTCTCTCCTGTATATCTTAGCCAACCTCATCTCAAAATCTATTATATCTGCATCAGTGTATTGTAATCCCTCAAACCTGAGATACTGATGTCTCTGATCCCTAGGTGGAAGAGACATATCTGTAAAATCAACGAGATTAGTGCAAAGATCATTAATTTTGTTTTGATGGTGGATACGGTGGCGTACTCATAAATGGATACACCGTATAAAGATCAGTCTAGTCAATACGACATATAGATTGAAACCAATATGGCGTATGTGAATGAAAACGCATGATCTTTTATTAAATCAATACGCCGTATTCATTTTACTGAATACGTCGTATTGAGATTTTAAGATTGGGTAAAATTGAATCAATACGCCGTATCCGTTTGAATGGATACGCCGTATTGCTCTACAGTTCAAAAACAAAAAGGGGTTTCCCCTTTCTACCCATTTTGACCCATTTCCTAATTCTTAAATCTCCTATGCTCATTACAGGGGGAAAAGGGATCCTAAATAATCTTAGTTAAATAAGGTACAAGTTCTCAAAAAAATCCAAATCCTAACCCTAACCCTAATTCTAAATCAATTTGAAAAATAAAACAAAGGGTAAAGGGAAGATCTTAGTACCTTAAAACTGTTATAGAGTTGAGAATGATAACAAGAGAAATTGATTTCCAAGATTTCGATCATGGTAAAAACATTTGTGTGAGTAAAGAGTGTGTGTAAAATGCTCAATCCGGTGTATCAGTTAGGTTTTTATACCAGACTCGATATGTCGTATTGGTGTTTGAGTAATACGCCATATTGGCGAATTTTGTTGACTTAGTCAACTTCAGTTAAAAACAGTGGATATGCCATATAGGTTTTAACCTAATACGTCGTATCCATTCTTGGAGACCAATTTTCCCTAGATTTAACAAAGTAAAGAAAACGTACCTTGGCCTCCGTAACATTCTTGCATAATCACCATCCTTATAATATCATTTAACGTCGAACGAAATGCCAAACGGCACATACAAATTCTTAATAAGAATGAATAGCATCCCGTTGACAAGATATTTCCAAGCCATGATATTTACATTTAATTCCATGACAAAACTTCTCATAATGAAAACTTCATTGATTTTATCGTGACTTCCTTCCAGCTAATTATTTAACCCTTGTGTACTTTCATTACCCCCCCTAAAGATTGTATCATATCGATTTTATTATCATCATTGTCTTTATCCGGCTTTAGATCATTGGGATAAATTATGTTGAAAGGGAAAAAATTATTAAAGTACAAAACGTTTTGCTCCTTTTCAACATATTCGGACAATAATGTTTCATCTTTCAAATCAAATTCATCGATATGTTAAGGGCATAAAGTGGGTTCAGTTGAGAAATCTGATTTAGACGTTAGAGCATCATTGTAAACAATGGCTGGAAATTCATTCTCAAAATCTTTAAAGATGTCTAAATCATCAATACAACTGACCGTAGGCTCGGGTGATGAAAACAAAGGCATATTGACTTTTTCATTATCATTTTCCAAATCCGTTTTCAAATCGTTGGTAGAAATTATTTTATAAGAAAACGAGTTTTTGTTAAAAACTACCGTGTAATCTTCATCGTTGGATTCGTCAAACGATATTCTAAAGTCAATTTTATTATCGTTAAGAGAACTTATCATGGGTTCACAAAAGAGTGTTTCATTTGATGTCAGATTATCATTGAAAACTATAGTTGGAAACTCGTTTTCAACGGATCTGAGGTCGTGAATGTCTTCATCATACCAGATCTTACCATACCAAGCAGTTTCCCAGTTAAACACTTTCCCATGTTTTCGAGCTTTTTCTTCCTCGAACCTGATGTATTCTTCCATAGTAATGTTCGGGTCGTCCATCTTGTAATAAACTTACTAGGGCAGAAAACCGTGAAATAACTTATACGTCGTATTTAGTAAATTGAATACGCCGTGTTACATAAACACAATAAACAAACAGACAAGAATATAAACTTATTCTAAACTATACTAATCCTAAAGGTTAAATCTAATCTAATGTTAAAAAACTAAAATATCAAATAAAAATCAAGATTAAATTTTCGCTCCCCAGCAGCGGCGCCAAAAATTTAATGTGTCGTTGTGTGGTTGTAAATTATGATTCAAGTTTTAAATTTATATTTTGCCGACTTAACCAAAAACAACACTTTAACGGGCAGTGTACCCGGTCGGTGGGAGTTTCTTGGTAAGTAGTGCGTCGATCACTAAGAGCGAGAAACACTTTCAATTTATTAATACTTTAGTTTTTCTAATCTAAGTTAGTCTAATCTATGCTAAACCCATGCTAAACCTATGTTAATCCAAAAATCTAACGGATAAGGGGGGTTTTCAGCCTAAGAGAATGCCACGGGTTTAGTGGTGACTAAAATCAACTCAAGACACTAAAACACACACAAACAAATTAACAGAAGATAAAAGAGCGGTCTAGCCAAATATAAGAAAACTATATTAACCATTATTAATCCAATCAGAACGTTGGTTTGTTTATTTAGTGCAATGATTACTTATCTCAAGGTGGCATATCATTCTTAAGACTTAGGCGTTACTTCTTCCTAAGACCTAGACACGTAGAATTCTGTCACAATTAAACGCATCCGCATAAAGCACCCTTATTTGCTGATTATAATCTATATTAGGGATTAAAGCAATGGTGATCTTGTTAAACCTTAGCTCATAGAGACTTTACCCAATTACTGCTTAACGACAATTCATATGCTAGTAGTCCACTAACCTAGTCTTTACCAATTAATTGAGAACGTACTCGTTGATACCAAGGTCACCTTATGGTCCAACTACGCTCACAATCTAAAAGAAAAGATAGGTCGTTAATTGTGATCCTATTGGCTAGATGTATAAATCACTATATGGAGAGCTATCCCGACATCTAGATTACTTGGTCTGTATCACTAGATCCAGTTGAATGATAGGTCGCATACAAAAGCACGTAAACAAGTATATTGATAAACATAAACAAGCAATCAACGATAAATTAAGAAATCAAGATAAACAAACCGAACATTAAGATCTTCATAATAATGGCTAATACCCGAAGGTATTAGCCTTCAAACGTCATAATTAATACAAAAGTAATGATTTAGCCAAGGTAAACTAACCGAGTTAACGAATGATACCAAAAACTGAACGATTACGAAAGTACAAGAAATTACACGTTGTCTCCTATGGAAATAATTGCGTTGCTTGACCTCTTCTGCTCTTCTTCTTCTATGAAAATTGACTTTTATGGTTTAGGTATCGAGAATATGATTTAGCACACTTAAAACTCATTTTTGAGTTTTCTATTTATAGGGTCTGGAATATGGTCGATACGGCATATCCAAAGTCTTGGATACGGTGTATCGGGGATTTCTTGGAGTAGGGACCACGTTTGATATCTTCCAGAATATTTTATTTCCTTATAGCTTGAATACGGCGTATTGCCTTCATCTGGATACGGTGTATTGGATCTTGTTTCCTTCGTGGTCTTTGGTAAGTGCGGGCACAGATACGCCGTATCTTCCTTGATGGATATGGCGTATTGATTGTCAGAATAGTAATCTTCAAATATCTTCATTTAAGCTCCAGAATGCATGCCTTTTAGTTAACTTTGACTAAGTACTCCATAATTACTATAATTCTCAAATACAAACGATTACGTAACAATTCTTTGCAATAATTATATAAAATGGGTTAATTACATGGGATAAATGATGCTATAAAATAGACATTATTTTATGTCATCACACTAACATTCTAGCAAATGTTGAGGGGGAGAATGCAACCAACACTGCCACTGAAGAACCTCCTTCTCACACTGAGGGGGAGACTGAAGACCCAAAAAATGGCAATTCCAATATCATCAATCAAACCTACTGAAGTCCCACCAACTCAAGCTCAACCAATAACCATAATAACAACTCATCCTGAAAGTTCTCAAGCCGCCCCAAGAATCGATAAAGGAAAAGGGATTGCAACTGAATTAGATGAGGATCCTTTAAAGAAACTGGTGCCTGCATCAATCATTGTTCGTCCTGATCCTGATGAAGAAGTTAAAGTTCCTTACATGATAAATGGGAAGATGTGCTACCCCACTGACAAAGAATTGCAAGCTTACTTGGACAAAGAAGAGAAACTCAAGAAAGCTGCTGAGGAAGCAAGAATTCTTGTAATATCCAAGCATGAGGTGATCAAAGTGGTGCAAGAAGAGGCTAAAAAGATTGGACTTGATCCAAAGAAAATTGCAAGTGCCAAAGTAGGTGAGAAGTTCAAGAAGGCTCAGGATGCTGAACACCAAGTCCTCAAGAGAGAGAACTCTCAAAAAGTTAAAATACTCACAAAGCTCAACAAAAAAAGAGCTAAACAATACATGTGGACTATGAAAATTAGAATCAAGCCTGAACCTATCACTGATGTTAAAATCCATCCCAACACCAAGCCTGATGTACTCTCTGTATACAGGAATAATGATAATAGAAACTTTAATGACCACTAACCATTCAAGTTCACAGACTTTGGGATCACTGAATTGGGTGAATTAGGTCAAATCATAAAAAAGAAAAAGAACTCTATTAGTAAAGACTTGATGACATCCTTGAGCAAGAGATATGAAAGGTTAAAGAAAATTCCTGAGGAACTTGGAAATCAATCTGCTCTTCCTACTCCAGCCCTTGAACAAGCCTCATACCAAACCTCAGGAAGAAAGAGAAAGCATATGGAACTGGAACTCGAGGTCAAGGTGCCTGGGTTGGAATGTGTAGAAAACGTAGAGGGGGTGAATACGTTTTCGTTTAAAAATCAAAAACTTTTTGTATCAATTCCCCGATCAATCGCGACATAATATGAAAAGTACCAAATATGATTTATGACTATATGAAAGCATAGAATAACCAAGTAGTCACAACCTAATTCACAACACAATCACAAGCATAAAATAAATAGAGAGTGATAAATAAAATAGAGAGCAAACCGAACACGATGATTTATAGTGGTTTGGTCACGGAGCTTCTCTCCGCCTTACTCTACTCCACGAGTACCCAACTCGAGAGTTACTTCACTAGATCAACAAACTCCTTTCTCGGCGGAGAAACCTTACACAACATTGCTTATACTTTATCCGGTACTAAGCTAAATACCGAGTCCTAATCACCGGGAGAACCAACCCATCGTCGCTCCTTCGGTAATGCTCTTGCGAAACCATTATCTTCAAACTTTCCTTCTCTTTCTTGTTGCATTTTTTCTCATTTTTTCGACTTTTTTTAAACAATACTAACTACGAAACTCAGTGTAATTTCACCATCTTCACGATCATAATAATTTCAGATAATTCCTTCGATAATTTCTTCATTCTTCGGACGTACCAATAATTGTGATGGTGGTAAAAATACATGAGCTATGACAACTTTATACATTCCCATTTGCAATGTGCAAATTTTCAACCGCACCAAAGATAGAAAATGACACAAGACTCTGGAAATTACCATACTTACACCTTTAAGCAAAACTAGGTAATTGTAAATTAAACTTAATCTAACAGGGTAGGTTAAGGTGTAAAGTGGTTGTAACGAAACAATTGTTGGTTGTTAATTCTTAAGGATTGGCTATAGGTTGTTTCAAGGGTTTATTACTCTTGTAATGAAAAGTAAATAAAGGGTTTATACGGGTGGTTAATACCGTTGTAGTTTTAATAATATCAAACTCATGATTAGGCTATTTGGGGTTTGTAATCCTAAAAATTTACCAAGATTTTATCGAAGTTACTCCATTTAAATCCATAATTACTCTTCACTGGGATCTCCAAGTGATACTCCAAGCCAAGTTCTTAAGTCTACTACATAACCGACACATCATATTTTATGGAATTTAGGTAAATATTTAGAAATGGATAAGGCTAAATTCTCACAATATATAAACAAGGGTTATGTGTGCTAGTTATGTAACAAAGTAATTTCCAATGTATGGTTGAAATTTTTTTAAATTTGAGCATAATTTAAGCATTTAATGTGAAAAATAGGACATAATAAAAAACATTCTAATTTCATAACCCCCCACCTTGATATTATAACAACGTCCTTATTGTATGAACATTAAATACAGGAATAAAAAAGAACCAGAATGAGAAACTCCCCTGATAATTGCTCGATAGTGATTCTTTATGTAGCTTTATTGAGCAAGAATTTGTGTTGAACAGCCGTCTTGAGGTTTCAAGACTCCAACAATTCAGGATCTCCAGATTTTGTAAATTCTCCGCCAACATTCGTTGATTTTCTTTCATGAGGTCCTGTGTAAAATATAAGAAAACAAGTGCAATCCATCTCCATGTATTCGTTGGTTTGACTCTATACAGGAAGTCGATACGCCGTATCCATTACCCAGGATACGCCGTATTGATACGTGTATACCTTGTATTCATTTAATGAATACGTCGTATTGACTGTGTGAAAATAAAGACTGGAGAACGTCCCAGAAAGGTCAATAAGCAGTATCCAATGGGTTGGATACTACATATAGAAAATCTGGGAAGACAGGCTCGATAAAAATTGAAAATACATTCCGGGTTATCTCCCGGCAAGCACTTTTGTTTACATAAAAGTCTTTAAGTTAGACTTGCCTCAATTTAATTTTTTTTTTTTTTTTTTTTTCCCCACCCACCCATCCTCTATAAAACCAATTTGGGGTCGAAACGGGATGCCTAAACGGCACTTATAGATTCAATTGATGTATAAAAATGAATGGCCATCAGTTTGTTAAAGTAATTACAAGTCACGTTATAACATTAATTCGTTGATTGTAACACAACCAAAATTGGGGTCGCCAGCCGGAATGTATTTCCGTTATGGGAGGTTACTTCATGATTCCCATTGCACAAGTAGATGAGAACGACCTTAACTGAGTCGTTTGTAAAGAAATCTTGTAAATTTAGACTACAATGACATCAAGTATGTCATATATTTAATTTCCACATGAGAAATAATATGCTAAAAGTGTAAACATTAAAGTTGGTGAGTCATTGATTTTTTTAAGTATGAATGTAAATCCACAAACTATATATATATCCCAAAATGTTTCAAGTATATTATTGTAATGAACACAATATCCCAAAAATGTTGTCAAGTAGGTATTATAATAAACAAAATATCTAAAAATGTTTCAAGTAGATATTTTAATGAGCACAATATCCAAATTTAGTTTCAAGTATGTAACGAGAAATGATACGGATTACTCTAAGTTCATGGATAGAAACTGCGACGTAGTTTGTATAAGTATGCCACTTTATTTCAAGGAACGGTAAATGTTCATTTGTACTATAGTGTTGGTCATGTGGACACCTATCCATTCTATCAACATGGTATATGTCGTTAGTTCGATCTCGAAATAGTAAGGATAATCTCCCGAACGGGGGTTGTCATTCCCCAATAGATCTTTTTTTATAACATTTCGCGCTCACCCTACAAGTGATTTACAGTTCATGAATCCTATAGCTTATCCGTTATTTTTCGTGTAAAAGTCAAGTATGTGTTTAGGTTCAAAAAAGAAAACCAAGTATTGTATCTCATCGCATGAACAAGTAAGAAGTGCATAAAATCAATTTGTAATCAACTAAGTAATGTACTTTATATTCAAGCATGTTATCACCCAACTTATTAAAACAAATAATGGTATATCGTTTTGGGTTATGAACTAACCTCGAAGTGAGGCTATTACAAAAAAAAGGGGGGTTAATATCACGCAAATTGCGTTCGATAATCGCAAATGCCACTAATCCAAGATATGTCCGTATATATGAGTTACTCGAGTATGTTGTCTTTACATCTACCTTTTTATAGCCTATTTTGTTATCATCGATACTATCGTTCGGGCTATCATAATTAAAAGGTCATGACATGACGTACGAGGAGCTAGGATACTTTAAATCGTAAATCCAACAACTCGTCAATACGCCATCCGAAGAGGCCTCATTATGAAATTCTCTAGTAATATAGCACTTTGGTAACTATAACACATATATATTTCTATATAGCTACATCACCATCTAGTTGCGTTTGTGAAATTATGTTCAAATTGTATTTGATAATTAAATACCATGTATTTATCTTCGTATAATCGTTAAATGGTTTAATCGCCTTTTTGTAAAAATAATTTTTTTAAAGTCTAAACTAATTATAAATATTATTTAAATGATTCCATAAAGTTTCGCAAAAAGTTTTATTAAAAACGAACCAACACTATTCACCTCAGGAAATAGTGCACAAGTTAGAAAATAGTGTGTAACTTTCTCGTTTTAAACCCGTTGTGTACGTTTCCTTCGTTCACGCTTTCGTATTTGAAAGATGTATCAAATTATCGTATTTTTAAAAAGTTAAAATCTGCTGATGAATAGTACTTTTACTATTCATGAATAGTAATAATTTATATAATTCTAAATTTTAGCTTAATCGTTATAATCGTTCATACACTTATTCGCTTTTAACTCTGATTTTTGTGATTCTTTATGAGCACGTTTTTGTAATTAAAAGTTATACATTAAATTTTTAGAAGGTGCTACCTACTGTATAAGTGTCGAATTTAAACAGCCCTTTATTATCCAAGAGTATACTTTCTTTAAACACTTTAAAAACCCTAATTTATACATAATCATGTTTATACTTAAACAACATGTTAACATACTTATAGATCCATTATTCCATGATATATACAACAACATGACATAAGAAAAAGTGTATAATTTCATAACCATAGGTAAAAACTCTTTTTACATATTCAAAGGTTCTAAATGGTGATTTAGCTATAAAGAACATGTAAACACATAAAATCATGAAATGAAAAGTATAAAGGTATTTAGATAACCTTAGGAAGGATGAATGATGAAGAACAAATGATCTAAACCCTTGTTTTGGATATCAAACCCGAGATTATAACACTAGAAAAACCCTTAATCCTTTGAAACCCGAATCTTGCACAAACTTTCTTAAATCTTCGAAACGAGAAATCAACCCTCCGATCTTTCTTAGAACACCTTAGAATAGATGTAAGAACACTTGTATTTGATCTAGAAAATCAAAGTATGGATGTGTTATGGAGATGGTTTTGAGCCGTGATATATGATGAGAGAAATGAGAGAAATGTGTGAAAAATTTGTTAAGAAATATATGTTATGATTTATGTTTTCTAGTTTAGGCTTTATATAGGGCTTAACTAAGGTTAAGGAACTCTAGTTAAGTTAACTAGGGTTAAGTTAAAGGAAAATATCTAAAAGATATTTTTGATAAATATCTAACAAATATCTAAAAAAATATCTAGGGTTATTTAGGGCATATTTAGTGATTTGTGATTTCCGGGTTCGCCTAAACGCGTTTTATTGCGAAACGTAAACGTTTTACGTAACCGACAAAAATAAAATATAAAAAGTTGATTACTACTTTCCTAAAAGTAGTATATGGCTTGCTTGACGAATACTTTAATTCGTTTGGTGTCCGTTTACATTAATCGTTGATTTTTAGTTTACGCGATGTAACCTGATACTTAATATTAAAAGCGAACGCGTACGAAAAAAAAATAACTCGTAAAATAGATGACGTCGAAAATGACCTGAAAATACAGAATGTTACAGTCTCCTCCGGTTAGAAGAGCCTTGTCCTCAAGGCTTAAGTTGCGGCACTTGAGGAAAGTACGGATTCAAAGAAGAGATTCGGATATTTCTTCCGGAATTGGTCTTCACGTTCCCAAGTATACTCAGCTCCTTGCCGAGAGTTCCAACGTACTTTGACTAATGGGATTCTTCTTCGCTTTAGCTTCTTCATATCTCGTTCCACTATCTCAATAGGTTCTTTGACAAATCGCAGATTTTCATCAATCTCGATCTCGTCCAAAGGCACTTGAACATTTGGCTCAGCCAAACATTTCTTGAGGTTTGACACATGAAATGTGTCGTGAACACAACTCAGCTCCTGGGGTAACTTTAGTGGATAAGCTACTGGTTCAACACGCTCTACTATTTCGAACGGTCCCACATACCGTGGTGCCAGTTTTCCTTTCTTACCAAATCGTACCACTTCTTTCCATGAAGATACCTTAAGTAACACTCGGTCTCCAACTTCGAATTCAAGAGGCTTACGTCTCTTATTAGCATAGCTTTTCTGACAACTTCTTGCCGTTATCAACCTTTCCTTAATCTGAAAAATATTTTTTGTCGTTTCTTGCACAAGTTCTGGTCCAATAAGCTGACTTTCTCTAATTTCAGTCCATATCACGAGGGATCTACATTTCCGCCCGTACAGAGCCTCGAATGGCGCGCACTTAATGCTCGCATGGTAACTGTTATTATAAGAAAACTCAACCAATGGAAGATGAGTATCCCAACTGCCACCAAAATCCATTACACAAGCTCGTAACATATCCTCCAGTGTCTGAATGGTACGCTCACTTTGACCATCGGTCTTAGGGTGGTAAGCCGTACTCATGTTTAGTTTTGTACCTAACGCCTTCTGAAGAGCTTGCCATAAGTGTGACGCGAATCGACCATCACGGTCTGAAATGATTGACACTGGTACACCATGTCTTGCTACGATCTCGTTAATGTAAATTCTTGCTAGCTTCTCTGTTTTGAAATCTTCACGAATGGGTAAAAAGTGAGCCGACTTGGTCAATCTATCTACAATGACCCAAATCGCATCATACCCACCGCTGCTTCTAGGTAACTTTGTGACTAAGTCCATTGTTATTTTCTCCCATTTCCACTCTAGGATTTCTGGTTGTTGAAGTAATCCTGAGGGTTTTTGATGTTCGGCTTTGATCTTAGAGCACGTAAGACACCTGCTAACGTACTCAGCAATGTCTCTCTTCATACCAGGCCACCAATACAAGTCTCTCAGATCATGGTACATCTTATCTGCACCCGGATGTATTGAATACCTAGAAGTATGAGCCTCATCCATAATCAATTTCCTTACACCACCAACTGATGGAATCCATATACGATCGAAGAAGTAAATTTCACCATCACCTCGTCGTTCAAAGTGTATTTCTAATCCTCTTAGCCATTCAGCTGGGGCTTTGAGATCCTTGGAAGCTTCACCCTGTGCTTCCAAAATCTTAGTCTTAATTCCAGAATGGATAGTAATACTCATAGCACGTACTCGCCTTGGCTTGAGCCTTTCTTTTCTACTCAAGGCATCAACCACCACATTTGCCTTGCCCGGGTGGTATTTGATCTCACACTCATAGTCACTGAGTAGTTCGATCCACCGCCTTTGGCGCATATTCAAATCTTTCTGGTCAAAGATGTACTGGAGACTCTTGTGGTAAGTGTAGATAACACTTTTTGTTCCATAAAGATAATGTCTCCAGATTTTAAGAGCGAACACCACCGCACCCAGCTCCAGGTCATGGGTGGTATAATCTTTCTCATGTGTCTTCAACTATCTTGACGCATACGCTATTACTTTGCTCTTCTACATCAGCACACACCCAAAACCCTATTTTGATGCATCACAATAGACCACAAAGTCGTCTGGTCCATCGGGAAGTGCTAACACTGGAACATTGCATAGCTTCTCCTTCAGAATGCAGAAAGCTTCATCTTGTTCGTCGCCCCACACATATGTCTTGTTCTTTTGAGTCAACAGGGTGAGGGGCTTTGCGATCTTGGAGAAATTCTCAATAAATCTCAGGTAGTAACCCGCCAATCCTAAAAATGAACGGATTTCAGTTGACGATTCAGGAGTCTTCCAGTTCTTGACCGATTCAACCTTGCTAGGATCCACGTGGATACTGTCATGGTTGACCACATGTTCTAGGAACTGAACTTCTTTCAACCAAAACTCGTACTTTGAAAATCTGGCGTATAACTTCTCTTTCTTGAGTAAATCTAGAATCGTCTTCAGGTGAACTTCATGTTCTTCTTCTGACTTTGAGTAGATTAAGATGTCGTCAATGAACACAATTACAAATTTGTCCAAATACGGTTTGCAGACGCGGTTCATTAAGTCCATAAATATTGTTGGTGCGTTCGTCAGCCCAAATGGCATGACTGTGAACTCAAAGTGCCCATATCGGGTTCTAAACGCGCTCTTCGGTATATCTTCCTCTCGGACTCTCAACTGATGATATCTTGAGCGAAGATCTATCTTGGAGAAACAACACGCACCTTGTAATTGATCGAACAAGTCATCAATTCTGGGGGGAGGATAGCGGTTCTTTATAGTTAACTTGTTTAATTCTCGGTAGTCAATACACATTCTCATCGCGCCGTCTTTCTTCTTGACAAAAAGCACGGGTGCTCCCCATGGTGAATGACTAGGTCGAATGAAGCCCTTCTCTTGAAGCTCTTTTAGCTCGTTCGACAATTCTAGCATCTCTGACGGAGCTAATCGGTATGGTGATTTAACAACTGGTGACGCGTCTGGAATCAGATCGATGCGGAATTCCATCTCACGCACAAGAGGTAAACCTGACAGATCATCTGGAAATACCTCAGAGAAGTCTCGGACAACCCGGATGTCATCAAGCTTCTTTTCATCAGCCTTGATACACGCAAGTGATCCAAAATCCTTTTCCGGCCTCTCGCCTTGGACTTCAAGAATCTCGCCATTCGGAAGAGGAATACGGACAATCTTTTCGTAACAATCTATGACAGCTCGGTAGTATGACAACCAATCCATGCCAATGATAACATCGAAACTTCCTAGTCGGGTCGGGAGTAGGTCAATTTTGAAAATATGGTGATATAAGGTTAAGGTACATCCTCGTAAAACAGTGTTGGTACTAACCACCTTTCCATCTGCTAACTCTATTTCATAACTAGTGTTTAAAGCGATTGGGGCAATATCAATGAAAGGTGTAAACGCAGAAGATACAAAACTCTTTTCAGCACCAGAATCAAAGAGAATACAAGCGTAGTGATCATTAAGAAGAAACGTACCCGCGACCACGTTCGGATTCTGCTGCGGATTTTCAACCACCGCGTAAGCTCTCGCACGATAATTGATTGATAAAAATAGATATTATAAGTCAAAAGATAGACGTAAGAAGACAAAATTAAACCAAGTATTTATATAGTAATATTAGATAGAATGCATAAAATGACAATTGAAAAGTAAGTAAGTATTAGGGATACCGCGCGTGGATATCGGATAGCGATGAAAGATTCTTCTTTAAAAATGAAAGGATAAGAAAATCTTTAAAACCTTGGTGGTTAAGACTAGTTTATGAAAATGACATAGTTCCGTAAACATGGCTCTAGAACCATCTATAACAAACCCCAAAATCAGTACAGCGGAATGGTAAAAAAGGGTTCACGTCAAAGTACAACTATCAACTATAGAAACGACCTTAAATGGACATTTAAAGATAAGATTCATTCGATGCAATACAAAATATTAGAGTTCCATATATTAGGTCCCCATAATTTAAAAGTCATAAAACATTTTCAAGTACATATTTAAATAAACAAAAGCTTCATAATACCAAAGATTGCCGTAAATTTTTTAAAGAAATAAAAGTTGATCATTTTAATATAGGATAAACCACAAATCCTCTTCATTGATATCCATCACGGCTCCGGTCCAATCTTCATACCCTAGGACCTGAAATTACATGCTAAAAGTCAACACAAGGGTTGAGTGAAATCATAGGTTTATCGGTAAAAAAGGTGGACCACAAGATCGATGTAATAGTAGACTCTGAAACACATTCAGTAGTCCAAAACGTTTATTATTGCACTAAGCTCATGACCCCGAAGCCTTAACTAGATTTGTGCCCCAATCAGAATATAGGATGCTTGCCAACAACCTAACACCTCTCAATGTTAAATGCACCTTGATCAAACTAGTGACCCAAGGAAAGATGGGGATTGCCAGTCCCGATAGATCTATCCACAATACTCGCGCTTACTACAATAGCAATTAACGGTTCATGATAAATAAGGACTTCACGGCCATAAGGTAACTTAGCAAAAATATTCAGGCAGTAATCTGGATAGCATACACTTTGTAAACATTTTGAAAACACTTAGAAAAACACTTGTGTCCAATAGTAAAACAAGCAATTAATTCACCCCGTAGATTTTGTAAAACAATCACGTAGTAAAAAGGGGGCTATGAACTCACCTCGAGTGAATGGTAATCAACAAGTATTCACAATAGAAAAATGCGTCACGAAGGAATCCGAAGGCAACCTAATCCAATATAGTTTGGTCGTATAATACTAAACACTTCTTGATTAATTTATTGGTCGTGATAGCTCATCATACTTACGTTCGTAGTTTTTTCTAATCAAATTAGAGGACATGTAATGACGTATGAGGAGCAGACACCTTAAAACGTAAATCCAACAACTCGTCGTATAACGTCATCCCGAAGAGACTCATTATGAAACTCCCTATAATATAGTTACTTTGATATAAACTAATACCACATATAATACTTGTAAGCTACATCACATCTAATCATTTTAGTGAAATCAATATTTATTAAAGTAAAAACGTTTAGAAGATATACTAAGTAAAACGGCGTAACTTTCTCGAATTAAGTCCGTTTTATTTCCGTTTCTTTAAGTCCACTGCCTTCGTATAAAAACGAGATATCAAAATATAAACATGTTAAAAAATCTGAGTTTCCAGAATGAATAGTAATTTTAACTGTTCATAACAGTAATATATTTATATTTATAGATTTAGTATCGCAAAATCTAGTATATGTCGTAACATTATTCGTTTTATAACTCACGTTTTTAGCGATCTTTTCTAGCACGTCATCGTATTTTAAAAGTTTTAATATCGATTTTTGGATGTTTTAAAAATAATAAGTTTCTGTGGTGAATAGTAATTTTTTATAAAAAAATAGTTTTTATAAAAGTATAAATATTTAAAAACGTAAACTTGAAATAGTCTCATCTTTTTACGTTATAAAATCGTTTTCGAGTTCTTTACATCACCCTCTTGGGACATGTAGTAATTTATAAAAATCATAAAATAAGGTTTAAATTTCGAATCAAACAGCCCTAAATGGGTTTTTTCTCAAAATTGTTTAAAAGTCCTTTTTATAACTTTAAGCTTAACCACTTTGTTACAATCCATTACAACCCTTATTAACATATCTCTTTACATACTTAGCGTTTCTAGGTCCAAGATATATTCAACCACATAACCACATGAATAAGTGAACAAAATTATAATCATAAAGGCAAAAATATGTTTTATCCAAGTTTAAAAGCATCATGGTGATTTTCACTACATAAACTTATATAACACATAGAATGATAAATGCGAAAAAGAACATAAAAATTTTAGTAACCTTTAAAAAAAATAAAAATGAATGTGTGGTGATGAACAACAAACTACATTACTTTTTTACAATAAAACTAATCCCTAGCATGCAACTTTTGAAACCCTAAACCTTAATCTTCCATTTTTCTTGCTTAACACTTGTAAAGACTTAACCAAGCCTTCAAATCTTCTTAGGACATCTTAGATATGTTGTAGGAATGTATATAAATGTGTTAAATAAAATTTTGTAAGGATTTGTATGTTGTTTGAGGTTTGTCGTGGCCAAAGAGGAGGAGGAAGAGAGATTTTGTGTGTTTTACACCTTGAAAGTGAGAAGTGTGTGTGTATTTCACTAGTAAAGGCCTTAAATACCATAATGACTAGTCAAAGAAAAGATGAGGGTTTCAAGGAAAATATGGTCATAAGTATAGAAGCCTTACAAGTAAACATGTATTGGTCAAAATGAAGGGAGTATGGCTTAGTTTAATGGCAAGTGATTATCAAAGACCAATTGAATTTTTGTGATTAGTTCTTGATGTTAAATCCAAATAATCCGGTTTTTGCATGTATATATTTAAGATATTTTGTTATTTTTAGGTATTGGGTATAAATGTGGGTATTTGTTGAAGCGTAGAAAGGTTTTGGTGCTTCCGGGTGGTATGCCTAAATGTATTTAATTGCGAAACATAAACGTTTTACGCAACCAATAAAAATAAAATATAAAAAGTTGATTATTACTTTCGTAAAAATAATATATTGTTTGCTTGACGAAAACTCTAATTCGTTTGGTGTTCGTTTACGTTAATTGTTAATTTTTAGTTTACGCGATTTTACTATATAATAAGAATTAAAAGTAAACGCGTACGAAAAAAAATAATTATTAAAATAGATGACGTCGTAAATGACCTAAAAATACATAATGTTATACAAATGGTGTCTATTGTAAAACTTTCTATCCTCAAGAATGGTGAATATACCCTTTGGAGCATAAGGATGGAGCAGTATCTCACTAACACAGATTATAGTTTGTGGCAAGTGATCTTGAATGGTGATCGTCCTATACAAGTAACAACAGATGAAAATGGTGTTGAAACTGAAGTACCTCCAAAGACTGCTCAAGCACTATTTGCAAGACAAAGAGAAAGAAAAGCTAAAATCATTTTGCTTTTAGTTATTCCTGATGAGTATCAACTAAGGTTCCATGCAATAAATGATGCAAAAACTCTGTGGGCTGCTATCAAGAGTAGGTTTGGTGGTAATTTTGAATCTAAAAGGATACAGAAGAATGTCTTAAAGCAACAATTTAAAAACTTTTCTGTATCTGACACAGAAGGCCTAGATAAAGCATATGATAGGTTTCAATAACTTATTAGCCTACTAGAAGTTCATGGTGCAATTGTTTCTAATGAAGATGCAAATTAGAAATTCTTAAGAGCTCTACCTTCATAATGGAATAATGTAGCTTTAATTATGAGGAACAAAGCTGTTATAGATGATTTGGATATTGATGATCTATACAATAATCAAAAAGTATTTGAAGCTGATATTAAAGGTTCCTCTGTATCATCTTCAAACTCTCAGAATGTGGCCTTTCTCTCTACAGAAGACACTAGCAACAGTAATGAAGTTAGTACTGCTAATGGTGTTCCTGCTGCAGCAGGCCATAATTCTCAGGGATAAGCCTTTTCATCATCATATATTGATGAACTAATGTACTCATTCTTTGTAAATCAACCAAGTAGTCCACAACTAGATGATCCCAATGACATAAGCAATGATCATGATGATTTGAAGAAATGGACTAATGCAGGTGGCCAGGCTTTCTATGAGGTAAAGAGATTCCTAATATAGAGAACTATAAGAAATTAATCTCAATGCAAGAACCTGTAGGTTTTGATAAAACTAAGGTTGAATGCTTTAACTGTCACAAAAGGGGCCATTTTGCAAGGGAATGTAAAGCACCAAGAAATTAAGGGAACAGGAATAGAGATGCAGGGTATAGGAGTAGGGACAACACCAGAAGGTGTCCCAGTAGAACCTCTGATCATTGGTTTTATTCAGAAAAGATTGATTGTCAAGATGATTTAGAAATACTGGAGTTATATAGCTCAAGATGAACCAACTGATTTTGCTCTCATGGCCTACACTTTAAACTCCTTAGGGTCTGACACAGAGGTACAATCTTGTTCTAAAAACTGTGTAAAAACATATGAAAAACTTCAAAAATAGTTTGATGAACATCGACAAACTCTTAGTAAGGCTAATCTAGAAATTATAGCTTATCAGTTAGGCCTAGAATCTGTAGAGGCACAGTTAGTTGTTCATCAGAAAAATGAAGCTGTCTATGAAGAAAAAGATTCTAGTCTTAGAATTTGAAGTAAAAGACAAAAGTAATGCTGTCACTAGACTTAAAAATTAGTTAGATGAAACTTTAAGAGAAAAAGATGATTTAAAAGCTAAACTAGAACAGTTTGAAACATCTTCTAAAAACTTAAATAAACTGATTAATAGTCAACTAAGTTCTAAAGATAAAACTGGTCTAGGATATGGAGATCAATTGAATGAAAATGATTCAAGTGGTAGTGAATTGTTTAATAGTGTATTTGATAGTCGTTCAAGTGATGGAGATGACAATCAAACAAATGATAGGTTCAAAAAGGATAATGGATATCATGCTGTTCCTCCTCCTTTAACTGGGAACTACATGCCTCCACTAGCTGACCTATCTTTTGCAGGATTGGATGATTCTGTTTATAGGCCTACAACAAATAAGACTAGTGCTAGTGTGTCTCAAGTTGAAAAAAGTACCTCTCAAACTAGCAATACTAATGTAGAAATGCCTAGAGTTGAATCTGTTAGGCCTAGTGGAGTTATCATTGAAGATTGGGTTAGTGATGATGAGGACATTTTTCAATCTAATGATTTGCAAGCAACAGACAAACCTAGTTTTAAAAGGATTGAGTTTACTAATGCTAGGAATGAATCTGTTAAACCTAAACAAGCTGAAAAACCTAGGATAATCACTCAAAATCCTAAGGTAGATAGAAGAGATTAGAATGGGAAAATGACTCAAAAACTAGGGTTAGGATTTGGGTTTACAAAGAAAGCCTGTTTTGTTTGTGGCAGTTACAACCATCTAATAAAAGACTGTGATTTTCATGAAAAGAGAATGGCTAAAAAGTCTGTTTTGAAAAATATGGGAAAGAATACTGGTCAAAGGGAAATTAGACCAGTTTGGAACATCAGAGAATAAATCATCAAAATAAATTTGTTCCATCTGCAGTCTTAACAAGGTTTGGAAGTGTACCAGTTAGTGTTGCCAAGCAAAGCTCTTTCAGAGCATAGCAGCATCAACTGGTGCAGTCAAACAAGTTAATACTGCTACCCATACAAATAGAGTGAATGTTTCAAAAACAAGAACAAATACTTTTCATAAGTCACATTCACCTATTAGAAGGCCTTTTCATAAATCAACAACACCAAACACCAGTATTTCAAATGAAATAGTTTTACGATCAGTGTAAAGAGTGTTAATATGCTGGGCAAACAACAGTTTGTGTTGGTAAGGGTAATAGGGGTTCATGCTGTTAAGGCCTCAGTATGTTGTGTTTGGTGACCTAAAATGACTGTTTTCTTAAGCAATGTCTACCAAGACTATAGTGGATCGGGCGTCTCAAAAAGAGTAATTTATATAGATCACAAGGCAGACTCAATGTCAGTTGTGGCTTGGGTCCCACAAGTGACACTGACTATCTTACTTTTATGTAGGGAAATCCATAACAGCTTTGAAGAACAAAGGATTATTCTATCTTTGGATGTTCTGGCACATGACAGGGAACAAAGACTTCCTTATGATTATAAAGACTTTGATGGAGATTTTGTTTGCCTTGGTGGTAGGTAATAGAGGATGGGAAAATAAAAAGTAAAGGAGAGATAAGAACATATAAGTTGACTTTGAAGATGGGTTTTTTGTAAAGGTAACTAAAATTTTAATCTTTTTCTGTCTCACTCAATTGGCGTGACAAGAAATAACTAATGTTCTGTTCATGAACAATGAATTGTTTGTTTTGTCTACTGAGTTTAAGTACTTGATGAAAACCTAGTAATGCTTTTAAAGTTCCACTGGGCAAAGCAATATGTACAGCTTTGATTTAAGGAATGTTGTTCCTTATGGAGATTTAACTTGTTTGTTTGCAAATGCCATAATTGATGAGTCTAAATTATGGCATAGGAGGTGGAGGGTATGTGATTTCAAAACAATGAATAAACTTGTGAAGGGAAACCTTATAAGAGGTCTTCCTTCAAAGATTTTTGTAAATGACCATACTTGTGTTGCTTGTCAGAAGGGAAAGTAACACAAGGCTTTCTGTAAGATCAAGCTTGTGAGCTGTATCAGCCAACCCTTATAGATGTTGATATAGACTTATTTGTGTCCACATTGTTAGGAGTATAAACATAAAGACATAATGCCTTGTAGTGAATGATGACTTCTTGTAGCAGGTTTAGCTGAGTTTGCTTATTAGCCTCAAAGGATGAGACAAGTAGGATTTTTAAGAGATTTATAATAGAAATAGAAAACCAATTAAACCATAAGGTTAAAGTAATTAGGTGTGATAATGGGACAGAATTCAAAAATAGAGAAATGAATGAATTCTGTGGATTAAAAGGGATTCAGTACTAACAGAACTAACTATTACTACCAGACTTAACTGTTATACTACCAGTATTAAGTCTGTTACAATCTATTTCCCAACAGGGTGTAAAGAAAGAAGCCTTTCATACAACCTTAGGCAGAAACCGGGTCAATACATAATCCATGGGTAATTACAAAGATGATTCTGATATTGAAGACTGACTTCATGGACCTAGTGATGCAATGCACAACCCTTCCTAGCCACTTAGAATCTCTCAAAAGATTTCTGTTTCATTTCTCACGGAGATCAACACGTTGCTATCGACTTTCTCATTCCGAGATCGTTGATATTGAAAAGGTGGTAGTCCGATCCAGCCTTCGTTTACCAAATAACAAACATGCACTTATAGAGTCTAGAGCCAACGAGATCTATCAAAAATCTCACTAGGACACAAATTCCAATATACAAAATGTCGTACATCAATATACAACATTTGGTATCAAAAAGTCCTACGCATTATCCTTGTAATAACTGCCAGAACATCAGAGTGATACTCTCTAGTATTCATAATGACAATGGAAATCCTACTTGAGCCAACATCAAACAAGCTCTTGGTAGGTGGCTTGTGAGATTCTATATGAATCAAGCTTATGTCAACTGGATATCGGTAATGGTCCAGTATATGAATTGATGACTCAATCAGAAAGATAGTAACTATCTGATTCACTCTTACCATGTTGTCTGCTTTGAGACGCTCTGGTAACGAGAACGGCTAGTACAGCTGCGAAACCCTGTCAAAGAGATTCTTATGAATTCTAGCTGATCACAGGCAGTATTTATACTGATTAACGGGGAACCATGGTTATTATAACCGTATTCGACGAAGTGACAAAGACACTTTCATCTATGTATGTTTATCATTAACCTATACTTGCAGGTTTCCTGACGGTAGCAGCTTCTAGTCCATGACGAGTCAAGATTCAAGACCTCATGCTCAATCGACAAAGATATATACATGATGAAAGCTTAAGCACATGTGTCAAAGTCTTCCGCAATCTCTGATGTACAACACTCCCTAAAAGGAACATTTTTGACAAGATTTTCGAACAACAATAAAGATATATCTCACAAATAGATCAAGTACAATTCATATCATGATGTGGTACAAGTAATCATGTTAAAGAAAATGTTGAGGGAGATTGTTAGCAAGCTTTCAAGACCTTGAGCGTGAGGGTGGAGACACAAGATCGCAAGGCGGCATACAAATTCAAGGATAAAGATTTAGAGATCTCAACTGTCAAGACAAATCAAGGCCAAAGACCATGATATCAGTATTTTGTCAAAGTATATCAAGTTAAAGATCAAGATCCTTGATCACAAGCATGCAAAAGGAACTTCAAAAGAATTCCCAAGATAACAAGGTTCCAAAACTAAAGAACGAAACAAGAAGTGAAGCCTTATGCGCAATGACCACCCCTTAGGAGGAGATTGTTAGACCTAGTTTTATGTGAAGTGATGGTCATTAAGACTCTCAAACCTTGTATTAGTCTAGTAAATGTTCCCGGGAATTCTATACGCTAATTGGGCCTAGTTACGGGCTTTAAAGCCCATTAGATATCAAGCCCGGCGTTGGAAGCCCACTTAAACCCAAGTCTAGCTCATGTACACAACTATATAAATCCCCCTCCAAATGTGGAGAGGGTGTTGCTTATTTTTCTCTTTAATGTGTAGCCCTTTTATTTTTATTATTTCTCTCTCTAAACTCATCTCTCTCTCTAAAACTTTAAGTAATTTCGTGTGTATGTATGTGATTTGATAAGTGTTACAATTACAAAGATGATCAAGTAATGATGAAAGATCTCAAAGGCAAAGTCAAAAGACAAAAGACAAAGACAAAGAAAAAGGTCAAGATCAAGATCACAAGCGCATGATTAGAACAAAGTAACTAGCACAACTATTACACGAGAAAGACTCAAGATCAAGACAAGAAGCATCAAAGATCAAAGTTCAATGTCACAAAGAGAGATCTCTATGATTACCCCTTAGGGAGAGATTGTTAGGAAATCAGAAAGTGTTGATCATTAATGAGATCTCAACGATCGTCCCTTAGAGGGAGATTGTTAGGAATTCAGTTTTAGTAAAGTGACGATCATTATCGATCTCACGGGTCTTGTATTAGTTAGACGATATTAAGCGTGTAATAGTTAGTTCGTTAAGCTAGTTAATTAGGCTGTAATAGACCAAGGCCCGGCCCATGGAAGCCCACAAGAAGGCCCATGGCCGACCCAAAGGATTATATAAAGACCCTCGCTACACATAAAGATGGTGTGTGAGTGTGTGTTTCATATGTGAAATAAGGAAACTCTTTCAAGATTATCCAAACACCTCCACCAATCTCTCATCTTTTATATTTTCTATTGCGTGTGTTGATTTGTGTGAAAATATATATTCTACACGTGTCCTTTCCACTTTTGCTCAAGATTTACTATGATTAAGAAGTATGAAAAATTAAGTAGTAATTTTTAGATGAAAACCTAATAAATGAGCATTATAAACAGGATAAATAATATATAAAATATGCACTTATTTAAGCATATCAACAATTTTAAACTTAACAACAGTTTAAAGATGAATTTTACAAGACGATTTTGATATAATAAAATCACTAAACACCTAACCTATCATATCCTAGATTTGATGCCAATTGTTGGATCGAAATAAATCAAGCTTAAACCTAATGGACATTCTAGAGAGAGATAATGATAAAACTAGAGAGAGACACTAAGGGGGTGTTTCTTTTTTTCCTGTTTGGAAAAGGTTCCTGTTTAGATTAATGATGTTGTTTGGAGCAAGGATTGTTTCAACATATACATGTTTATTTTTTATCCTGAATAAGCATCTTAAAAATACTAAAGTGTCATATTTACCCTTGTCTTCACAATCAATATGCATCTTCTGGTTTATATACTTGCAAGCCAAAATCTATTGAACTTACAAAATCAAAATATGTTACAATTGAATTTCGAAAGTCCCATTTTAAAAGAACAGATACATGGAAATTTTTGTATCTAATAGTGAAAACATAAAGAAACATCTTGAATTCCAACTATATAATAATATCTTATAATCAAATCAATTCAACCCAATGCATAATCTTATGTAACAATTTATAGTAAAAGATCAAAAAAAATATTAAAACTTCATCACCATAAACTTCCAAAAACATAAGATAAACAACACAAATAGCAGATCTAATCATATCAATTGATTTATTTTTTAAGACAATAAAAAACAAATATTTTCGCGGATAAAAAACTCCCAAAACTTTATATAGATTTATACACATACAATTATACAAAGATGTAGTCGGCGTGAAGAAAATCTGTCGGATGGATCAGATTTGCAGTGACGACAACTGAGTGGTGGAGACGAGGGAGTAGCACGACGGATCAAAGTGGACATGGCACTAGGTTTATGTTGGTTGTCATAAGAGGTGGGTGTGGAGAATGAGAAAAACAAGTGGGTTATTTGGGAGAGAAGAGATAAAATAAAAGAAAGAGATGATCCTGGATGGAGACAAGTTTATATTTAACCCCCTTTTACAATCAGGATTTCTTTTTGTATTAAGCAAAAAAGAAACACTACATTTCCTTGTTCAGTTAAGGAATTTTTCATTTAGGACCATTAAGCAAAAAAGAAACACCCCCTAAGAGAGAAAAACTCTAATATTTCTCGTTTACACTCTAGAAGTTTAGTGAGGCATACAACAAGGTCACATTAACTTGTGAGGTTTTAAGGGGTATTTATACCGTTACATATCTTGGAACAAGTCTTGTAATAACTCTTGGAACCATACCTTTCACCTCATGTCTACACAATGCCACGAGGTTTGTCTATTAACTAACGTAAACCTACATCCAAACCTTAAAATAGTACAATGATTACAAAAAAGACCCTAGATAAGATTTACACTTGGGAAGTGATTTGTGCATCAATTTTTTTTAGCCATACACCACTAAATGACACCGGTAATACACACGGTACAACACCGGTATGCACGGTTAGTGGTGTGTGGCTAAAAAAAATGGGGCACAAATCACTTCCCTTTACACTTTTGTGTTCTACCAATTCATTCAATTAATATTATCACGTGGTTACATCACAACCAGGTTTGTATAGTCATGAAGAAAAATAAAAAAGAAAAGTTTTTAGGGTTAAGTTTCGACTTTTTCTTTTCTTTTTGAAGAATCATCGATTTATTTTAGTCGACTGTTTCATATTTTGGTAATTTTCCGCATCAGATCATGGATCACTTATTTCTAGTTTCTCTTTTGATTTTTGTAGTTTAAATCGGGTATTTTGAATTTGGGCCTTCTTTTAACTCATAAGGTTTTTTCTTATTGCATGGTGGATAAGAGGTAATCTATACTTTGAGGGATTTTACGTTTGTTGGTTGGTTTGTTTCTTAAAGTTGAACCTACGAGTCGACTGCTTTTGTTTTGTTATTTATTGGTTTTGATTTGGAGCAACATGATGATATAGGTCATTTAAAGCTCGATCAGTCCCCGCCTAAAGTTCGACTAGTCTTCATGTCTTACAGTTTACAAAAGTAAAAAGAAAAAAAAGGAAAGCTTGTTTGATTGTGTTAGATTTAAAGAAATTGTTTATTGTGCTTTTTGGTTTTCTTTGAAAATTCGTTTGAATTTAGTATTAGTTGAAAAAGCCGAATTAGGTTCGGTTGTTTTTTCTTTGTTTTGCTTCTTAAAAATTCTTCATCTAAAGTACACCTAAATTACTTCTTCAATATACCGCTTTGTGTCACTTCTTCAAGAATCACTGTAAAATTTTTTTATGTCTTAAAGCACATCCTTGGTGAATTTACAAAGGGTTTTGAAGCTTCGAAGCATGGCCGGCTCAAGGGGTGTGCAACATGTGCAATGACACAGCCCCAGCAACACAAGGCCACCAATTCTTACTTGCTCTGTTATATGCATATATAAAATATACAAGGCCCAAACATAGTATTGTATTTTTCCTATATTTATCTGTAGCCAGCCATAATATGGGAGTATGAAGGTTATATTTAAAGTATAAATCATGTATCTATGCTAATCTAGTATCTATATTTATTAACCACTATGGTAAGCCATTAAGAGAAGATAATTAAAACGACATAAACATATAAACTCACCTTTATTTTTGGTTTTCAACTTTCTAGATCTTTTAAATTTTGAATTATAAGTGGCAATCGAGTTATCATCTACATTTGCTATTTCAATCTGAAAGAACGGTGCCTGCTTACCGGAGTATATACTCATTATTGGATTGATAATGAATCACAATATTATAAACATGAATATATTTTCGGGTTAATTACTTGAAAATGCATTATACTTGTCATTTTTTGTTATTGTGTGTACTGAACTTTTTTTTTTCTTATTGTGTGTATCGAACTTTCAAATTTCGATCTTTGTGTGTATTTTTGACCATTTTACCCTTACTTTTTTCAAAATTCGAAGGGTAAAATGGTCATTTTACATGGCTAGAATAGTGACAAAATACACACAAAGGTCGAAATTTGAAAGTTCAGTACATACAATAAGAAAAAAAAAGTTCAATACACACAATAACAAAAAGTGACAAGTATGATACATTTTCAAGTAATTATCCCTATATTTTCCTCACGAGATATTAAACTTGTAGCAAGTCACTTAAAATGGTCAAAAAGATTTATGTCTAATACGGCCCAGTCATCCACGAGACGACCTTACTTCGAAGACTGATTTTTGGGCAACCCTCTTTTTTATTGTTGGACTACCATGCCGTTAAATTACATATTAGTAGGAAATGATATTTATTATTGGACTACCTTGCCGTTAAAGTACATATACATATAATATACATTAGAGGGTGTATTGATAATTTTAAAAAAAAAAAACTAAACAGCTCTATTGAATCTCAAACGCTTCTTACTGAAGCTTTTAAAATTTGCAACTTTTTTTATAACTAAAAGCGTGCAGCTAAGGTATCCAAACAAAGCTTTTTTTTTAAATTGGAGCTATATTTAAAAAACAAAAAACTAATAGCTCTTAAAAAGCTCTATAAAAGCTCTTGCCAAACAGACCCTAAGCTTTTAAGTTGAAGTAACTAATGATTAGTAATTTAGTATATGAAGTTTAGTTAATTAGGGTGAAAATTATGAGATTTGGAGAAGGCAAACGTCTATATAAATCATTCCTTCAATTATACATATTATCAAAAGAGAATGGAAGTGACGTCGTGGCACTGTTGCCGCTATAGTGCGCTACAGTGTTCGGCTCATTGGGCTCCTATTTTAGGCCGGTCTATTTTTTTCTCGCGCTACAGTGTTCGGCCTATTAAAAAAAACCTTTTGCTATATGGGAAAAAAACCATTATTGGCCCAAAATAGAAAAAAAAATTACGGAACGTACCCTCACTTTTTAACTATTTACGACTTTCCATCGGCCTTGCCCAACAAAAAAAACTTTTACTTTATGAAAAAAAGAAAAAAAAACCTGTCGCCCCAAAATAGGAAAAAAAATTACGGGACGTACTCTCACCTTAAAATTATTTACGACTTTTTTACGTAATAAACTTTACTTATTAAATATACAATACATATCTACAAAAAAAAGAGCTTTTACTTTATTGAAAAAAAAACTCATGTCGGCCCAAAATAGGAAAAAAATTACGTAATAAACTTACGCGGAAAGATAAAAAAACAAAAACAAAAAAATTTATTATTATTATTCGGGAAAAAATTAGTCCCGCCGCAACATGCGAATTCTTAACATAAGGATGTCCCGCCGCAACATGCGAATTCTTATGCTTGAACACACCAATAAAAAATAACCCGTCTCGCAGCAACACGCGAATACTTTGGCTTGTTAGGCTTATATCATGTTGGTAGCTATCGAGTCAAATGTGTAAAAATAAAATTAAATAAAGACACACACAAAAAAACGGTTAAACGGATCAAAAATCACATGATCGACGTGTACTCACCATCTTTTCACTTTGTAGATGATAAAATATTAAAATATTGTAGTACATACTCCTAATCTTCGCTACGTGTGGCGACAAAATAGCATGAGCCTTATGATAGGCTTATGTGAGTCCGTATTCTCAGTCTTTTTCCTTTCGTTTGTTTGGATATCTACACAATTCTTATACTCCATTATGATACTTGGGCTGCGTTTAGTTGGAAGAAAATACCCTTGTTTTTCACAAATTGTTTTGTGGAAAACAACGAAAACAGAGATCGCGTTCATTTCGTCGTTTTCCAATAAAATTCTTTACAAAACACAAAATCCTTATTTTCTCATTTTTTACACAAAACTAGAAAACAATTTTATTTTATTTTCCCCATTTTCCTTTTATGACACCCATATCTATTTCCTACGTTTTATACGTTTTTATAAGTTTTTTGATGTTTATGTACGCTTACAGGCGTTTTTTACGATTGCGGCAATTTTTTTACGTTTTCGTCAGTGTTTTTACGTTTTCGTTCGTTTTTTTTGCGATTTTGTCCCTTTTTTTTACGTTTTCGTCTGTTTTTTACGATTTCGTCTGTTTTTTTGCGATTTCGTCCTTCTTTTCGCGATATCGTCGTTTTTTTACGTTTTCGTCGGTTTTTTTTCGATTTCCGTCTGTTTTTTTTTTCGATTTGTCTTTTTTACGGTTTTCGTCGTCTTTTTTAGGACTTTCGTCTTTTGTAGGATTTCGTCTTTTTACGATTTCGGCAGGTTTTTTTTTACGTATTCGTCTGTTTTTTTTTTAGTTTAGTCGGTTTTTTTTTTTTTTACTGATTTCGTCGTTTTTTTACCGATTTCGTCCTTTTCCCTTTTATTTACAATTTGTCTGGTTTTTTTACGATTTTCCGTCCGTTTATGTGTGTTTTTTTGCGATTTCGTCCGTTTTGACGTTTTCGCTTTTTTACGGTTTTGTCATTTATTTTTACGATTTTTCCGTTTTTTATCATGATCTCGTCAGGGTTATTTGGCGATTTTTACGATTTCGTCGTTTTTTTACGATTTCGTTGTTTTGGTACGATTTGTCTTTTTTTTTAAGTTTCTGGTCTTGTTTTTTACGATTTGGTTGTTGTTTTACGAATTTCGTCGTTTATTTACAGGGTGAGGAGAAAGTCAAAATTACAGACGAAATAACGTGAAAAAAAAACTGGACGGAAAACGTAAAAGGTACGAAAAACGTAAAAAACGGACAAAATCGAAAAAAAGGGCGAAAACGTAAAAAACAAACGAAATCGTAAAAAATGGACGAAATCGTAAAAAACGTTTTAGCCCATGCCGTTTTTGCCCGTACCCGTTTTGCCTGATGCCCGCGCCCGCCCGGCCTGCCCGTTTTGCCGCCTCTATTCTTGTGGTTCGAATATGTCTTTATAATATTACAAAAGTAAATAGAGAATTGAGATAGAAACAACAACACTTGAACATGTATTCTAGTTTTGTAAAATTCCAAATTTTCAATTGTTTTGTGGAGATGAAACCCCCTCTTTTTCCTACAAAACAGAAAACATAAAATGATAGAAAATGTTTTCCAACTAAACGCAATCTTGATGTCTCTGGAACAATCTCAACACACGCAAGGGTTTTATCATTTGGATGATAAAATCGAACATAAAACTGAAAAAGCTGCTAAGAGGTATTCTTAATCCCAAAAATTGGTTTGGATCTACTTTTATGTTTCATGAGATGTTTTGATTTTTATTTTTTATGTTTTGATTTGTCGGTATTTGATTTTTGTTATCAAGTTGTATTGTTGTTTTTCAATATCTATATGCTTGAAGATATAATTTGTATAAGAAAAATTAGGGGTTTTAGTTTCTATGTTTTGTTTCTTCGAAATAAAATTTTGAAGCTAAAAGAAATCTTCGCTAATGGTGTTGTTCTTGGAGGATACCTAGATTTGATGACAGTTACCTTCTTCTGGATCATGAGGGACACTGACTTCTTCTCGAATCATTCCTCTTTTTTTCACCGACAACACTTTGGACAGGATTGCAAAATTGCGAGTCATGTTGTGTGTAGATATGAGATAGATGGTCTAGAAGCATTGGTAAATTGAATAGAAAATTAGATGTGGTTGTTTGTCTGCGCAGTTGAATGTATTTTTAGTTTCTTTGGGTATATCTTGGGATCTCTATTGTATATTGGGATCTTATGCTATTCTTATATGGTGATGTAAAATTTATCGAAATGGACTCCGCAGCATCTTGATCCAAATCGATCCAAATTAAATTATAGGTAAGATAAATAATTTGTGAATTGGTCATTTTTGTTGAAATTCACAAATTATTAGCATGTAAACTCATGTAATGCAAAAAAAGAATTGCTTTACTTTTACATTAAGCATTCATATCAAAATGGAATTCACGTGTCTTTTTTGTCAAAATGAAGTTATAGTTTGTCATAGAATGGTTTTATTCAAAATGAACATATCAAACGAACAGAATTTGTAGTTTGCTCTTTTTGTTACTATAGGAAACCATGGTTATACAAAAAAAAAGTATTGTTACTTTAATACGGTGAAAAAGAATTCGGGCTGAATGAAGGGATCGTAACAACATAGCACTAAATCACTAATTGTTTACTATTACTAAAACTATTTTGTAATCATAATCAAATACTAGAGGTAAAGTTTGAAACTTTTTGCTCTTTGCGCTGCAAGATTAAGGTTTGCTTTTACAGGTTATTTCTAGGCGTGTTTGAGTGTGCTGAAATTCGGGTCAAAATGCAATTTTTGTTTTGTTTTCGTGCTTTCATTCATTAGCATAGTTAATTAATTAGCTATATGTATTTGACCGATCATCAATCGAAATTTCAGGTTGATTTGGAAAGGATTTCTAAAGAAACACAAGGTTACATCAGTGCTGATCTAGCCACACTCTGCACTAAGCTACCCTTGAATGCATTAAAGAAGAGATGGACGTCATTGAATGAACATTTCCAAAGAGCTCTTAGAACAAGCAACTCATTTGCTTTGTGTGAGACTAAACGTCTATCCATACTTTACATAATTATTCCAAGCTATTCTTTAAAATGAACCGATTTTAAATGAATATGGATTTTTGTTTTTGGACCTAAAACAGGTTGCCGAACTTCCCAATTGTAGCTGGGATGATATCAGAGGTCTCAAGAACGTTAAGCGTGAGTTTCAAGAGGTAATGAAAAACCGCGTATTAAGCTTAATTAATACATCATCACACGTTTTGTTTCACTTATTTGAGAATCTGTTCCCTTTCTGTATAACTGTGATAGAAATAGATGTATATATAAACTCTAGCATCTTTACCGTTGTCTATCTTTTGATACATCAGTTTTTCCGTCTTTAAAAAGTAGAAAGTTACTGAGGTTGTAAGATGACGGTTTATAAGATGGGTGTTTGCTGCATAACAGGTGCACGCTTAACTGTTAAAATGTAAAAAATAACTAACGATGCGATTAGAAGGAAACACATAAACATTGCCCGTTAACTCATTCAAGGTATTTTCTAAATTTGTTTATAATAATTGTATTTATACTATTAGATTCATAAGTTGTGGTGTGCTTTGTGCAAATACTTCGTCAGATGCATATAAAACTACCACAGATTTCGTGGTGCAGAAGACGCATTGCATTGTAAAACAGGGTCCCTGCAAGGATCTTTACCGTTTAGGTGTTGATTCGGATATTATGCAACAAGATGTGTGCACAGGTATGTTTAATACCTGTTTTTGGTAATATATAGTTCGAAGAATACTTATGCAGCATGCTCTAAGTACTCGACCATTTAAACTCATAAGTGACAGTGTAGGACACAACAACGAACTGAATGGAGAAAGCATTGAGCTCATCAAGTACATTGACAGAAACTTTCAGGAACCGTCTGACATAGGATTTCATAGTCGTCGTTTATAAACAAAAATTGTAGTGTTAGTAATTAAAAATAGAAGCCCGCTTCTTACGTCCAAGAATGTTGCACAAACGTTCATTTCAGTGGTTATATGTAAGAGATATTGGTCCCATTAATGGAATAAAATATTTCTTTATGCAAATTGGTGTTGAGTTACCTTGCTGTTGTTGCTATTTCTGTTGGGTTATGGTAGTCAGCTAGCACGTATACGTTACGAATATGTGAGTCTATTGGAGGCACACACATTAAGACACGAAGAGTACGTTTATTAAATACTTAATATATATTTATTTATTATTAAGGATTTAATATGCTTCACATAATAATTTAAATAACCGTTAGTTACTGTTAAATTTTATAACTAACTCAACAACTATTTAAATATGAACCGAAAGGATTAAAATTGATAAAACCCGAACCTTGTGGGTGTCACTTGTTGACTGACCAAATAAGCTTCTAGAAGAGGGTTTTGGGATCAATTTTAAAGATAAAGGATAAAAGTTGTATTGTGATAAGAATTATGAGGAATCCTAGTTTATCTAAAACTAAGGTTGGATGGCTATATAAATACCCCTCTCTCTCATTATATGGGTTGTCCGATTAACAATATCACATACAATATATAATATCCCAAAAATTCTGCTCGATCACCTAGAAGAATAACCTTCACCGATTCCCTATGAATTGAGTCCTACCTAAATCAGTATACATAGTTTGCATGCTTATTCTATATATGCCACGTATGCATGCATGCTAAACTAATTATACTCCATTGATCTTGCATGATATATATTATATATATTCCACAGATCGTTTTGGTTTTCTTCTCATTGTTTTATATTCGATTCAAACGTATCCTTGTTTAAGGATTTGGATCCGATCTAGAACAAGTATTAAACACGGGTTGTTTGGTTTTCGGTTCAAGTAATTAAGCATACACCATCGGTGCATGGAGCTCGTGAAGTTACGACTAGCATTGTTGCGTACTTGTTCGACGTGTTGTGTGAGCAACCGTAGAGGTGGTACTATTTTCAAGATCTATTCTCGTTTATTGATTTAACTCAATAAACAAAAGGTTAGTATATTACTTATTTAATTTGTGTGTTAATCTGTATGCTAAAACTAGATTCATCCGCTGCGTACTCGTAGCTAATTGGTTACCTAGTTTGTTAAATCCCAACAGTGGAGAGTTGGGAGAGACAGTAGAGAAATTCATCTGAGATGGAAGCAAAAATTAAAAAAAAATAAAAGAAAAAAACTATATATAACCCTAATGTAAATTGACTATTATACCCCTCCTTATTAAAAAAAGAAAGGGGTGAGGAGGGAACACATGGCAGCATGTGGTGTCATCTTATAAAATCTTTTTTATTTTACCCCAACTCTCTCTCTCTCTCTCTAT